>QFEA01004464.1:0-10568 GCA_003315975.1 Lactifluus echinatus
AACACAATCAGTGATACCTATGAAACACACATGAAACACTACCAAAACCTATCAGACCAGGGCTGTGTCTATCACTGATGCCATGCCATCAGTGGCACCGTATACGCCCGTGACATCACCCTCCGTTTAGGCAGAGGGCGTAAAGCGGATGGGACGACGACGCCCAACTTGGTTCCGGAGTGATTCCAGGGCCCTCCCATCTGATGCTGACCCCTCCAGACACACAACATTCTCGTGGAATACCGACATGGCAAGTCGGTGACGGCAGATTCGTTGCTCTTCTCGCAGGTTATCCACCTGTTGCTCTTCTCGCAGGTTATCCACCTGTTGCTCTTCTCGCAGGTTATCCACCTGTTGCTCTTCTCGCAGGTTATCCACCTGTTGCTCGTACTCTTGAAGCCGCCGCGTGATGTATAACACCTGTTCGTCAATTGCATTAAAATGGGAGACCTCTCCCATGAGCCCCCAGTTTCCGTTGTCCAAGAAGTACTGGGCCACCACTTTGTATTGTGCCGAGTTGGCACGGATGAGGTTGAGTGCCCAGTTGGGTATGGGGTCACATGGTTCGTCGGGGCGGAGACGGGGAAGTGCGCGAAGGGGGTGACGATATTCTGGTTCGTTTTGCCCCATAGTCCCCAATGCTTCGTATGGAGTTAGTGAAATCTTGACCCATTTGGCCAGCTGGTGGGATCCGTCTGGCATGGGGATGTAGAAATTAGGGCATCGACTTGGGGTGTTACACATGTATCCTCTGAACGATACCTCGTCGTCGTCGGTGGCGGTGCTCTCGGTGTCGTCTTCCGTATCTCTCTGTCTGTTTTCAATGGTGCACAAAAGTCCATGCACCACGTTGATGAGTTGATCCGTGGTGAGCGAGGACCCATTGTCATGGGCCAGTAAGATGTTGCGCGTTGAGTGTGGGGAGATGGGGACACCAGGGTGATCTGCTGCTTGAATGATGTCGGCGACTGTGTGTCTGACGGTGTTGGGTGAAAGGGTTAGGGTGGTGTGGTGGATATCTTCGTTGACCACTCAGAGGGGGTGTCTAAGTTCGTTTGGGATGGGTTGGTGACGTATTTCCATGTTGATGTTGTCGTCGGTGGTAGTTTCAGTGGAGATGGGTTCCACGATGGTTTCGTAGTCAATGGTTTCGAGGGGGAGGCTGGCGTTGGAAGTGTTGGAGGGCATATTTGCAGATGATGAGGAGGTAGAAGGTGGTTTGGAGAGAGAAAAATACTGTGAGGAGTGTGATGTCTGAGGGAGGGAGATGAGGCATTAGTTTGGCGAGCTCTGGTTGTCCTTTTATCCATTAGGGGGTGTTCTTGGTGGTATGATGCGATCAAGTCGGGTGCGAAAACTTGGTTCGCCAGTTCCCATGTGTTGTCACTTATGGGGTAACCTTTCCATTTGATCAGATACTGTAGGGTCCTTCTTCTTCCATGATGGCGGTGTCCGGCAATATGCTCCACTTCGTATTCCTTTTCCCCATCAATCAGTTCAGGAGGTGGTCGTGTGTAGTTTATTCCGTGTTCTTCAGTTTCCACATATGGAGTAAGGAGTGATGCGTGAAACACATCATGGATGGTCCACGTTAGCGGTAATCTGAGGCGATAGGCAACTGGGGATACTTGTTCCGTGATGGGGAAGGGTCCTAGGCGTCTTGGTGTAAGTTTGGGGGTGGCATACGGGAGTTTCAAGTTGCGTGCATCAAGCCACACTTCGTTTCCGATTTGAAACTGGGGTGTGGGTGTGTTAGTGGCGTGATTCAGGGCTTGTTGGATGTGGTGTCTACACTCTATCAGTTTCTGATGGCACTCTTCTATGGAGTGATTGTTTGAAGTGTATTCTGAATCAAGGGTCACTTGTGGCGTGTGTCCCATCAGTACTTCTGATGGTGATACTTTCGTAGTACCGTTTGGGGTGGTGTTGTTACGGGGCTTCCCCGAAGCCTGTGCGATAAAACTGTAAGGCGTTACTCATCCTAGAGTCGCCTGGCCTAAGTCTGAACAGTGCCTCTCCAACCCTCCATTTAGGGTGAGAGCGTGAGCTGAGTGCTCCCTAAGGTAGATCAATAGAACGCTTCCAAGTCCCACTTGGAAGGAAGAGAGCTTGCACACAAGATGAGAGCGAACAGTGTGTATTCTCTGAGTCTTAGAGGAGACTCAGCTTAAGGTAATACAGCCAGTAAGTACATCTATATATATTACTGGCTAGGGGCAGTGTCCTAGGGTTATGGATGGAGATACTACGTAGCCTTCCCTAATGGCTACTTGTGAAACACAATCAATGATGCCTGTGAAATGCACACAAAACACTACTGAAACCTATCAAACCAGGGCTGTGTCCATCACTGATGCCATGCCATCAGTGGCACCATATGCGCCCGTGACAGGTGTTGTGTACGAATGTTGCAAGTGGTAACCAATCAGCCCAGTCATCTTGTTGGAGGTTCCCAAAGAGGCGTAAGTACTGTTCCACCCATTGATTGTTCCGTTCTGATAGGCTGTCGGTTTGTGGGTGATAGGCGGTACTGATGTTCTGTTGTATTTTTAGCTTCTGGCATAGAGCGCGAGTGAAATGTAAGGTGAATCGGGGGTCTCGATCAGTGATTAGTTTCTTGGGTGTTCCGAACCATCTGAATACATGTTCAAGGTATAATTGGGCAACTCCTTCTCCCGTGATTTGGGTGTGACATGGGAGAAAGAGAGCTGCGCGTGAGCATCCATGATCAACAATAGTGAGTATTGCGTCGAATCCTTTGCTGAGGGGTAGGGCAGTAATGAGGTCCATGGCCACCGTAGAGAAGGGAAGTGGGTCTTTTTCTACGGGGATCTTGTATAGAGGTACTCTTCTCTTGTGTGTAATGTTCTTGTTCTGTTGGCAAATTGCGCATCCTTTCACGTATTGGTCGATCCATGTGTTGATTCCTGGCCACCAGTACTGGTACGTGACTTTATGAATGGTGTTGTCTCTTCCCAGGTGTCCTGCAAGTGGTGAATCGTGATATCGTTGTAGTAGCATTTGTCGCACTTCTTGATCTGGAGGCACTACGATCTGGTTTTGCCTTGTGGCCCAGATTCCTTTTTGTAATAGGAGTCGATAGGGTCTTGCCCATCTCCGTAGTAGTTTGTGATGGTGGGGTAGTTGTTGTAGTCGGGTGATGTCTGTGAGTGGGTCCTTTGACAGTGGTTCTGTGAGTAGGTTGATGAACATCAAGGGTGATAGGAGTGTGACGTCTTCGTTGTCTTGTTTGCCTTGGTCAGTTTGCGGTGGTTGTGATAGCATGTCAGGGGCGGCATGTATCTTTCCTGGGACATGTTTGAGTTGGAGGTTATATTCTTGGAGTTTGCTGAACCATCTTGCAAGTCTGCGATTGACTTTGTGTGGTGTTTTCCAATATAGGAGGTTGGCGTGGTCTGTGAGGATGGTTACTGGGGTTTCTGTGCCTGCGAGGTGTGGTCTCCAGTGGTGTAGTGCTTTGATGATTGCAAGGAGTTCTCGTTCATAGATGTCATAATTTCGTTCTGTTGGTGTGAATGTAGCGGAATAAAATGCGATCGGGTGTTGTACTGGGGTGTGCTTTGAGGGGTGTAGTTCTCCCTCCTGCGAGAGTACGGCCCCCACGCCGTATGCGGAGGCGTCAGTGGCTAGGAAGAAAGGTTGGGTGTAATTGGGTTGTCGTAGAATAGGGGAAGAACACATGAGTGATTTAAGCGTGTCGAAGGCTTGTTGCTGTTTTGATGTCCATTGGAAAGGTGTGTCCTTACATGTGAGGTCGATGAGGGGTCAAGCGGTAGTGGAGTAGTGGGGAATGAAGTAGCGGTAGTAGCCTGTGAATCCGAGGAATGTGTGTATGTCTTTGACGGTAAGTGGTGTGGGCCAAGCTTTCACGGCTGAGACTTTGGACGGATCCATGTGGATCTGTCCTCCTTCTAATATAACACCTAGGAATTCGATGCGTTTTTGTGAGAAGGCGCATTTTTCTGGTCTGAGGAATAGGTCATGATCCTGTAGTTTCTGTAGGATGCGCTCTACGCATTGTTGATGGAATGCGGGGTCGTCCTTGGTGGCGATGAGAAGATCGTCCATGTATATCACCAGGCATCCTTCTCGGATTTCTTCTTCAAATATTGTGTTCATCATGGTCTGGAAGGTAGCTGGGGAGTTGGTCATTCCAAAGAACATTACTGTTGGTTTAAAGAGTCCGCGGTTGGTGGTGAATGTGGCTTTCCATTTGTCTCCCTTCTTGATGCGAATGTTGTTGTATCCCCATCGAACGTCGAATTTCGTGAAAAGGGATGCTCCTCTGACTTTGGCGATTAGTTCAGGTATGAGCGGAAGTGGGTATTTATTCTTAACAGTCCATTCGTTGAGCCATCTGTAGTCTTGTACTGGTCGGAGTGCACCGCTCTTCTTTTTGATGAAGAAAAAGGGTGCTGCATATGGGCTTTTTGATGGTTGGATGTATCCTTTGGCCTGTTGTTCTTTGAGAAATTCTTCAAGTGCTTGTTGTTCGGGCTGCATGAGTGCATAGGGGCTTCCTTTCAGATCGCCGGGTGCTCCAGGTTTCAGGTCTATGGCGTGATCCCATTTTCTGCTGTCGGGGAATCTTTGTGCCTCTATGTCACTGAACACTTTGGCGAATCTCCAATATGCTGGCGGGATAGGGTTTTCTTCTGGTGAGTGGTCCATGGCATCATTGGGTCTTTCTCGATAGTTGGCTTGTCTGATATTGGCTATCTTTCGTGCTGGTTGGGGGGTTCCTGCGATAAAATCTAGTGATCGTGCGATGAGAGGGAGTTGTTCTGTATCCAACCATCCTCTAGCCCAGTCAATGTGTGGTTGCATGGCGGCAAACCAGGGGTAGCCCAGGATTATTTTTTGCTCTCCCAGGTGTGTGAGGAAGAACCTCATGCTGGTGCATTTGAGTCCGGTTTGGACTTGTAAGTCCACATAACGTGTGATGTTCCCTGCTTTGTTTAGCGTGCCATCCACATTGTAGACTGGTCGTGGGGTTCGTAGTTTTTTGATGTCAAGTCGTAGTTTCTGAGCATAGTTCAAGTCGAAGAAGTTTTCAGTCGCTCTGCAGTCTAATAGTACTGTGCTTTCAGCCCTCTGAGATCGTGTATGAAGGAAAAGTTTCATGGTCATGGATTTTCGATTCGATAAATATACACGATCTGGTAATTGATTCCTAATCCAGGCTGAACAGATTAGGCAGAGGGAAAATTTGCGCTATTATTTTCTTCTGCGCCGTATCTCTGCATGAATAGCTCCTTATCGTTGGTGGAAAGTGCATTCATTTTTTGGAAGAGTGCATCAATGCGTTCTTCAGGTTCCTGGTATTGTTCTCCACTTGGGTCCCCTTCTTGCCAGTCGATGAGGTTGGTTGCGTGGCTGTGTTGTTGTTTAGGGGCGCGGCAGTCTCGTGCGAAGTGTCCGGTTTTGCCGCAATTATAGCAGGCCCCTTGAGTGCATCTCTTGTTCTGATCGTTGGTGGTTTGCACAACTCGTCCTTGGTAATTGTTTTGCCCTCTGTAATTGTTGGATGCTCATGTATGATCGACGTCCACTGGAACTGGTGTGTTCCTCATGTTGGGTGGTGCGTTACTTGAGTTATATGATCTTTGTCCTCCAAAGGGTTGTTGGGATGTGTTAGGATGGGGGAAGCGTGATGGGTTGGGGTTCCTCTGCATGGACCAGTTCTGAGGTCGACTCTGCCAATTATTCCAGGAGTTTGGATGGGGTCCCGTATTCTGTGGGGGTTGCATTGGTCCTCTTTTACGGAAGATTGCGTCTATCATTTGACGCGAGCGGACACTTTCAATAGCCCAATTCTTGATATCTTCGTAGGTGTACACCATTGGTGGTTTCAGGACATCTTCGAGCACTGTTTTGGGGAGTGCGTTGAGGAATAATTGAGTGACCACGTGGTCTCCTGCTTCGTACTTGGCGAGGTGAACATTTTGTTCAAATTCTTGAATGAACTCATCGATGAGAGGCCATTTGACTCTCATTTCTTGTAAGTGCATCCTGGCGTGTGGGATCTTTTGGGTATCCACGAATTGTTGCTGGAACTCATCTATAAATTGGTTCCAGGTGTCTTCGTCATCATCAATGTCTGGGTGGAGAAGGTCGACCCATTCTCCCATGGTTCTGACCCAGTTCTCAACCTTGGGTCCTTGAATGAGTGTGAGTGCGATAGCGATGCGCTTGATGTAGGAGCGTAGTGCTCCTACGTCCATGTTGACTCTGAAGTATGCTTTGAGTGCATCTAGGAATGTGTTGGCTTGTCCTCTGTCTCCATCGAATATGGCTGGAAGTGCTCCCATGATTTTTGCGTCTCCTGCAATGATGATGTTGGGTGCTGGGTTTTGTGTGTTTGGGTTGCCTGGTGGTCCTCCTCCACCATTTCCTCCGTTTCCGCCACCTCCACCTCCTCCTCCCCCTCCTCCTCGGGGTGTGGGAAAGTGGGGGGCGTTGTGGCTTATTATCGTTTGGGTCGGGGTCTTTTCTTCCAAAGACCTTTTTGAGGTTTTCAGCTGGGGTATTGAAGTATCCACTGGTGAAGGTGGATGTTCTTTGCGGAGCTAAGGAAGTTGCTTCTTGGATAGGTGAGGGAGGTCTGGTTAGGGCAGTCATGACTTGGGTTGGGACGGTGGTGGTGGACAACATTCTTCTTAGTTCTTCTGGGACTTCTGCTGTAGGCTGTGTGGTTGTATCGTCGATGGCTTCTGATGACTCTGCGTCGGAGTGCGCAGGTGTCGCGTCTGGTGGTGGGGTGCCCTCTTTGAGTGGTGGTGTGATGAGTCTGGTGATGGGGATGAAATCTCTGAAGGTGTCGTCTGTCTTGTATGTTCCTTCTCTGTTGTATTCTTCTAGTTCCAGGTGTGGTCTTCCAATGTAACACTTGTGGCTCTTTTCTTCAATGAGTAGTTGGTACCACTTTCGTCGTTTGAATGTTAACAGGTGTACTACGCGTGATGGTTCGATGGATACTACGTGATCGTCGTGGAATGCCCAGCAAGAGAATGGAAGTCTGTTGACGTCCTTCTTATTGATATAGAATGTGACTGTGTTAATTGGGGCCCCTTCTTTTGGGCTTTCTTGGATATACTCCCGCAGAGCCATGGTGTTCCTGTTTGTTCTTAGTTCCCTGTTGTAGAGGAAACTAAGCTGAGTCTGATGTTATGGGGCTTCTCGGAAGCCTGAGCGATAAACAAAAGGCGTTACTCATCCTAGAGTCACCTTGACTATGACTGAACAAGTCCTCTCCAACCCTCCGGTTAGGGTGAGAGCCTGAGCTGAGTACTCCCTAGTGTAGAGTGATAGAACGCTTCCAAGTCCCACTTGGAAGGAATAGAGCTTGCACACGAGATGAGAGCGAACCAGAGTGTATTCACTGAGTCCTAGAGGAGACTCAGCTTAAGGTGATACAGCTAGTAAGTAGTTCTATATATACTACTTAGCTAGGGCAGTGTCCTAGGGTTATAGATGGAGATACTACGTAGCCTTCCCTAATGGCTACTCATGAAACACAATCAGTGATACCTATGAAACACACATGAAACACTACCAAAACCTATCAGACCAGGGCTGTGTCCATCACTGATGCCATGCCATCAGTGGCACCATATGCACCCGTGACAGAAAGAGTTACTGGACAAAGAAACCGAATTTAATCCAGAGGATCAATTATGGGCACGATTAGGCTCAGAAGGCATGAAGGCCAAGACTCCAGAAACCTCAGAAGAAGGAAGCTATCACTCATGTGCTTCCAGAAGTGCAACTTGTAATAGTGAACAGTCGCTTGAAGAATCGATCTGTCGACCCCTGGTTACAGCATTAAGAATCAGGTTTCCATCGAAAACAGGGAAGGTTTACCTCCCACCAAGGACAAATAATCAGTTGCCTTCACACGTATTGGGAAGGGCAAAATTTGTTGAATTCTACCACGAAAACCGAAATTGTCTCATGGCTACGAATTCCATGGGAAAAGAATGGCCAGTCGAGTTCATCAATAACTGCTGGTATGCCCTTACTTGGGATGAAGAATGGAACCACTACTATGTCAGGGAAATTGATATGGTACCCCCTGGAGTATTGGGACTAGGGTGTTGGAACAGAACTGATGAACAACACTTTCGAATCAAAAACACAGAATCTCCCCTCGCTGACGTCTCAGGGACTTGGTCTAATGTCCGGAAGGGAAAAGAATGAAATGATGACCCTCCTGGAAGTCCTGGGGGCCGAACCGACCTTGCTGAAGGATTGGAGATACTGATTGAACCTCCTAGTGAACAAGGAGGCCCCGAATTCGAAACGCCAGTTGACCCAATAGGGGAAGATGTTCTTCTCAAGGGAAAGGCTCCTCAAGTATTTGAGGGAGAACCAGAAAAAGCGGATGCCTGGTGGCTAACTTTTCTAATCTAGTGGAAAGCGAACTATGCTAGGAAGGCCCTGATTTGCTCTGATTCGAAGATCCTGTTGGCCCTGTCGTATATGGAAGGACCAAAGGTGGATGGCTGGGTAGAAAAACATATGGCCCTGCTTTCTCAACGACTTGGACAGGAATTCAATCCTCAACACCCGTTTTTATGGGAAGCTTTCAAAGACGACTTCCTAGGAACTTTTGCTAGTAATGCAAAAAGGCTGAAAGCCACCGATGAACTCCTAGACCTATATATGGAAGGAGAGAATGTCGACGCCTATATCAGGAGCTTTGACCGCCTAGTCAAAGAGGCAGAATGGGACCGGAACTCCCAAGGAACGACCTGGCTTTTTAGAGAAGGACTAGACCCAGAACTTCTTAAAGCCATTATACAGAAAAATTGGAATTTCCCTATGACTCTGGATGAATGGGAAACTGCTGCTAGAACTCAGTCTCTATGGGTGTCACGATCAGGTGGTCGTGTCGTTCCTTCTAAGTCGTTGCTCGGAGATCTCGGGGAGCGTGGGAGCCTCAACGTTCCGATGAGAGGCTAAGTCGAGGTTGCAGTAGTTCAAGATAATCTAGACGCGATTATCTGATGAGCAGATCTAGGGCGATCTGAAGACGCAAGAGGCAGAGTAAGGGACGCCTTTGTCAACCAGTGGCACTCTGGGTCTGTAGAAGCTCTGAATTCCTGTATTGCACAAGAGAACAAGCTTAAGGCTTGCTCTCTATTGTAAGAGTCCTTATATACATGTAGAAGAGGGCGTTCTACAATGTACTACTATGTTCCAGTCGTTCTATGGTGTATCTACTTAGTTCTACTAAGTTCTACAATGTTCTAGCGCAGGCCTAGTATATGTAAGCAATCTTCTGGTACTTTCTAGTCATCAGATCACAGCCACGCAGCCGCAGTCCAGTCCGATCCGATCCGATCCAGTCACGTCACCTGACGCTTGTTACTGTCACATGGTTGTGACAATGGGAGCTACGTGACCCAGCTCAGAAAAGAGAGGCCCACCATGATTGGAAAGGAAAGGGAGTTGATAAAAGGACCAGACAGCGTCAAGAATCACCTTCCTCAGATGATGAACCAGCAGTTATTTGAACCATTAGAACCCAAAAGGATCAGGAATCGAAAGTGCACTGCGTTCAATGTGCCAAAGGACTTCATATCATGGGAAACTGCCCTTTGATGAAGCAAAAGACTCAGAACTTGATTGACGAATTGAAGAAACTCCCAAAGGAGAAAAAGCGTAACCTTATGGATCTGGTTAAGAAGGCTTTCTTGGGACCCACGAAACCACCAGAGGACGACTCTCCTCTAGTGATCGCCGCAGTAACGGCAATGAACCTACCATTTACCTTCCATAATGCAAAGGAGGTAGCCGAAGGAACTGCTCTAGTGGATAGTGGAGCAACTGATAACTTCATCGATTACCAAACGGCTCTCCAGTGGAGAGTGGGACTAAGGAAGCTCCCAAAACCAAGAAGGGTCTACAATGTAGACGGAACTGAAAACCAGAATGGAACCCTTACTGACTGCAGTTACTTGCGAGTCAAACTTGGGAAAACTGAAGAAGTTGTCAAGTTCTTTGTTACGAACTTGGGGCAAGATCGAGTCTTACTGGGATATCCTTGGTTAATGATGTTTAACCCCGCTTTGGACTGGGAAAAAGGCTGTCTAAAGGGAAAAGATGAATTGACTCTGGAAACTGTTGGGCTAAAACACTATGACAAGAATCTAGGACCTCATGCCAACATAAGAAAAGTCCACTTAGCAGTTGAATGGGACATTCAAGCTAGTCGTGGCAAGAAAATCGAAGGAGTTCCAGTGGAGTATCAAAGACACCAAAAGGTCTTCTCAGAGGAGGAAGCGTCAAAATTCCCTCCTAGTCAGCCAGAAGATCACCGAATACCCCTGAAACCTGGTGCTCCAGATAACCTGAGCAAAGGAATGTTCCCCTTACCCACTGCACAGAAGCAAGTGCTAAAGGATTACATCAATGAAATGCTGGAGAAAGGACGCATTTAGCCCTCCAGTTCCCCATGGGCGGTGCCCATGTTCTTTGTGAAAAAGGCGGATGGAAAGCTACGACCAGTTCAAGACTACCGGGCGGTCAATGATTGGACTATC
>QFEA01004489.1:0-16791 GCA_003315975.1 Lactifluus echinatus
ATGATAGACTAGAGCTGAGTATCATGTGGAGAACAAGACGTAGCGCGAGCCCAATCCAGCTAAGGTTTACTGCACCAAGAATCTCCCTGTGTATCAAGGGTCTACCGGACTGTATCTGGAGGTGTGAAGATACATTTAGGCATCGGGGGTGTCCTGCGCGGGTTATGGTCCCTGTGACGCAGCGGGCAATAAGTTAAAGCAGAAGACTAGGCAAATGAAGAAAAAGCCAGAAAAAGCCAAAATTAAGTATACCGGAATAAATCAAGTCCGAAAAACAAACTTGTAGACGCGAGCTTTAATGAAGGGGCTTGGCATGAAGGGGCTCGACACTGTCACAAGCAAGAATGAGGCATGGACAACGAGGCGGCCGGTGCTCCGGCTTACTCCGTTCTGAGCTCAGCGCTCGGCACTGCTTGACTCAAAATCCATCCCAACTATCTCATGCTCACCGTAACACTTTATAAATTATCTTCGATATTCGGTCTTAAGTATGTCCAAGTCTTACTTTGCCCCATTTGTGAATTCTGTTGACTCAAAAGCATTCTTCAATCAGTCGTATTCGGAAGTCTCTCAAGGGACCATCCTCCGGATCATCGCACGATACTAGAATTGACCACCAACTGTCCCCTGCTACTCCCCAGTTATCAATTGAAGGTCACTCTACGAGCTCACTGACAAGGGAGCATGTTGCGCGCCATTCGATGAGACTTTCTGATCTAAAGAGACAAGGTACGTTCCTCCGATAGCGCTAGGAATGATACCTGACTTGCATGGTGGCACAGATGTGGTTTCTCTCCCAGCCGTAACAATCGAATCTCTCCCCGACGATGTTCTTCTCGAGATATTCGACATCAATACGAGAAACTCGTATTCACCCAACGGGTCGTTTTCACTCAACGGATGGCTTAGGCTAGCACAAGTTTGCAGAAGATGGCGAGCCATTGTGGTTGCATCGCCCCACCGTCTCAATCTGCGACTCACATACCTTGATACATATACTATGCCTTTAAAGGAGATGTTGGATCTCTGGCCGCTCTTACCCGTCATCATATCCGATTTTAGTTCACGTTTCCACCCAAACATTTTGGAACAGAGACGTTCAGATAACATCGTCGCCTCACTTGAGTATCATGACCACATATGTGCCATTTTTCTTTCGAATGTGACCAATTCTCCGTTGGAACAACTTGTCGCCGTGATGCAGAAACCATTTCCTGCGCTGACATCCATCCTCATTTGGTGTGTTGACGAGCCTGGGCATGTGCTTCCCGATACGTTCTTGGGTGGATCCGCCCCACGTCTACAGTCGATCGACTTCTCACGCATTCCATTTCCGGCATTACCAAAACTCCTTTCGTCTGCTCGCGACCTCGTCTTTCTCAAGGTTTGGAATATTCCACATTCGGGATACTTCTCACCCGAAGCACTGGCCTCGTGTCTGTCTGGGTTGGTCAAGCTCGGAGATCTCATTATTGGATTCGAATCGCCGCAATCCCGGCCTGCTCAAAGCTCGCCTCCGCTCAGACGTGCTGTTCTTCCTGCGCTCTTTAATTTGCTGTTCCGAGGTGTTTGTGAATACCTTGAGGATCTCGTAGCCCGGATCGATGTGCCTGTTATTGAGATCGATACGGTGTTCTTCAATCAGATTAACTTCGAGATTCCACAGCTTCTCGCATTTGTTGGTCGTGCAGGGTCAAACAGATCATTTAAACGAGCAGACCTGTTATTTTATCATGGCTCGGCCACGTTCCATCTTCATCAGACCAACACACCGAGTTTGAGCATTGGTGTAGTGTGTAACGGGTTCGACTGGCAGGTCTCATCTTTACAGCAGGTGTGCAACCAGCTTCTGCCTCTCCTCTCTACCGTGGAGCGGCTTGTCATCGATTCCGATCTCCTTCCTCAGTACGAAGATCAGGAATGGGGACACGAACCGGACCACACGCAATGGCTTGAACTTTTTCGCCCATTTATCGCTGTACAGGAACTGCATATAGATCCCTTCCTCGCACGCTTCGTCGTGTTTGCGCTACAAGAACTCACCAGAGATGGCGACACGGGCGTGTTGTTAGCTGGACTGCAATCCATCTTCACGGAGGTAGATCAGCAATCCGACTCATTCCAACAACCCATAGACCATTTCACCACTGCACGCAGGCTCTCCAATCGCCCCGTCACACTTCACCCGTGGAATAGGTCTCTCACACACTAAGGCAAACTCTAACAAGATACATCAGGGCGCCAGCAACACCGATCCAAGTTACTTTTTCTATCCGTGGTCTATCCCTTCGAGCCATGGCCCATCCTTATCTAGGGGTCGTTGTGACAAACACGGTTGCATCAGTAGTACACTATAAGATTCCTTGACCGTGTTTCCCTTTCCCCATCCTATCACCTCACAAGAACTACGTCTGCCCCTGACGCTCAATATCACTACCACACAGGCTACACCTGTTATTCAGAAGTGTCTTAACACCTAACACCCTTCGGCCACCAATGTTCCTCACCAATGTTCTCCTTACATCGCCGTCAGGCGTCTGCGTCTTGGACTTGCAGGCATACTCAGGTCTCGTCCTCCATTTCATCTCGTTTCTTTGATTCGTGGGTCGTGGTCCTGCTCACCTTGTTCCTTTACCAGCTCGTCACCTCTCTTTCTCGAGCTACCCATTGTCTCACTAACCCACTTACACATTTTTGTAAATCCTTTCATCATTGCGGCCCAGTTTGTATGGCTAGGTTCTCTCGGCTGGTCATTCATTCAGTGTTGTGTAATTATTATTGGTCACTCCAATAAGTCCGTCATTTTGTGCTTTGTGCACATGTTGTCTGTACTACGTACTACATTATTGCCTTGTGCCATGTATGGCTGATCTGCCCCATGAGCACACTGGCAGGTATCGAGTAGTGGACGACTTGCCTTCCTCTGTTGTACCATCTACCCTGCCACTTTATGTCAATAACATCAGCTGCACTGTATCGTTTCCGCTTCCATTCCAGGTTGCGTGTCCTCTCAAGAACACGAATGCTTGCTATTTCTCCAATGTTCATTCAACGTCTTATACCTGTGATCACGTGAGATGCAGATTAATATCGTACACCTTTTTAAGATAACGATAACTTCGCTCATTCGACCATGGTTTAAGCTTGTTCAACTTCGTACTTGATTGAGGTTGTGATATGAATCCCACATGTTCTTCAGCCTACTCCAGAAATTCGGGACAAGGAGGAAAGAAATGATCTCGCTGCTCAGTCTAAGAGATGCTTGCGATTGAGACAGACTGCCACGATCTAACGTGGGCTCCCCGCCTTGTAAGTGAGGCCCCTCCGGATTGAATCCAAAATCAAAAACATCAGTGGGCCAGCCTAGTAGCCCGACCGGTGCATGATGGTGACTATTGGCATAATAGAAATAATTATTACAACTTGGCTTTGTGCCCCGATTTCCTTCAGGCTATCATATGTGATCCTTACCTTGCGCTTGATGGCAGCAACCGACTCGCTAAAATCCTAAAAAAACGATTAGAGCTTGCAAAATGTGAGGGCTAGGAATGAATGAATACAGCACCTTGCTCTGACGAGCGAACGCCGCGCACGTCGCCTGGTACTCGAGCGCCTCGTCGACTCTACAGTACGCACACCCACAATCGGCCAAACAGCATCCTGACCGAAAACGAAAAACGCACGAATGATCAAGCGCATGCGCAATAAACCGCTTAGCGCCCACGACCGCCACGGGGATCTTCCCCGCAACGCCCCGCGAAAACTCAATCGCTGCCCGTACGACCTTCACACGAGACCCACCCACGACGCGCGAGACGAACCCAAGCGAGCGCACCTCCTCCGCGCCATACGTGCGCCCCGAAAGCGCAAGCTCGCACAGCAATGAGACGTCCGCGCTGAGCTGTGGTGCACGCACAAGCATGCCCAGGTCCGCCGCGAGCCCGACATCCACCTCCTTGATGCTGAACGTGGTGTGTGCCGCTGTCCAGCGCGTTGGTGGCGCAGAGGCGTCTACGGTGAGCCTGATGGAGTGCCCTTGTGCTGCGGCGATGACGGGTTGGGGGATGTGCGTCGATCACGTGTTGGAAATCAAGGAGGTGCGCGGGTATTTGTGTGTTTGTGTCAGTTTGGTGAGGCAATCAGGAATTTCGCACGGTCCACGCCAGATGAGATCGGGAACTTTTTTTTGTGTCGTTCTGCATGCAAACATAAAATGAGAAGGTGCATGCAGGTGCTGAAACAAATGACGGTCCAGAAGGGTGCTTCGGACAATCGTGCTATTGTCAACGTGCCCTTTGCTACCACTTCCTCTTGAATGTATACTATCTACATTTCTGCTTGCTGGTCAGAGCTCTGCAATAGGAGATCACCACATGACGCGCACCACTCCCTCCCTCTTCACCCCGTCTTTCTTACAATGTGGCCTACCCTCTAAACCTGTCCTAGTCACCAGAACAGGCTCAGAGGACAATTTTTGGTGGACCCACCGGCTTGTGGGCGTACCTGAGAATGAAGCAGCTCAGGATCTTTGGGAGCCATGGTATCAGCGAGAACTGGGAAGCCTTGGTTTCCTGGATAGTGGGCAGGTCGATTGGGCCAGCATTGACCCTGATGAATGCCCCGGAGTGGTGGTTTTCTGGATTGGAGTCAATCCCGACGTGTTGAGCTAGTCAAAAGCCATCCATTTTCCTGAGCCCCGACTTTTTCGGCTCACTGACTACAATGTCCTCACTGCAGAGGTCCGTTGGCCCTTCACTCCCACACGTGGCATCCCGTTATGCGCCCAATTTACACCTTGACTGAACGTATGGCCGGGTTCCTCCTCGACGAAGCCGGCGACAGCCAGTCAGACAGACGATAGGGCTGTTAGGGCGCATCGGGATGGTGCGTGGCTAATAGAGAAAGCGAAGGAGTCAAAGAAGGCACTCACCGATTTCCACCGTGAACTTAACTTTCGCAATGGGCTACCGACAACAGCCACATCTTAGGCCGCGTCATCTTTTCATCCCCCATCGCCATCGATGTCAGCACTGGACCGTACATCTGTGACGTCTATCGCTGTCGACCATTCTAGGATCGATCTGCCCAGGTTTTGCAGACAACGTTGTTGATTTTGGCTTCAAATTCTCGCCCCCAAACACGTTGAGAGTGATGTGCCCAGACCACCCCAGGAACGCCTTGAAGTCCAAGTTGAAGTATCTGGGCGGGCTGCCTCCTGCATTTTCGCGGCACCATCATCACGGAGGATATGCGTAAGCCGAATGTGATGTACGACGGCGACAGCGAGCGTGGTATGATGGTCTTGAAGCTCGGCAGGACCACCGACCTGACCACCGGGGAGGGAGGGCCAACCACCGCTTCTCTTGCACCCGTCGCTATGTTCTGCCGCAGGCGGACTCCCCTGTCGTCATCGATGGTGCCGGCCACGTCGGTGGACTCCTCACCAGCGGTAGCGAACATTAGGGATTACACTGACATGATGCCCATCTGCTTCATCCTGGAGACCATCCGCATCATCAGCGAATTACCTTGCCAAGGCCTACCTCAAGCTCAAGTAAGGCTAGTCCGCCTAGGTGTCTCGCACCAAGGTTGCTGGCGAGGTGGCGAGGAGGTGGTGTTGTTTCATTTCTTCTTCCCCCTTTCTCCCTCCCTTTTCTACTTGGTTGACTTGCTGTTTGGGTTCATCTTATTTCTTCCCCCCTCCTGCACTTCACGGACTGATGACTCTGTCGACGTTCAGCATGATGACTCGGAGGAATGTATCGATAGCCCTTTTCTCCTTTTCTTGGACATTGGAAGTTTATGTATTTCTCTATCAACCTCGCGTTTGACCGCATGTACCTGTAACCTGCCTTTCGTGATGAAATTATATTGCAATTTACTATCTAATTTGCGCGCGATGAGCTAGAGCGCGTGCCGGAAAGGAGAGCTCAAAACTGGCTGAATACTTGTCGCATGCCTTACCAGCTGTTGATCGAACGACCACAAGTCAATGACGACAAAGGCATCAAGAGAATGGTCCCCATCTGGTGGGTGAAACGAGAGGTTGACTTTGGCAATGCAAATAATAAGGGCCATCGCGGGAACGCCATCAAAGTCGAACTCGGTGAGGGCAGGGAGGATGGCACGTGTTGGCAAAAGCGGGTGTCGAATCGTTCGGTGGGGCCTGGTATATGGTTCTTTCAAGTTTGTTCATTGCGGATAAACATGTCACCATCACCTCGGGCGAAACATATCTAGAATAAGGCACGCGAGGTTTCGAGAACAAAGGCGGAGGCTGGTTGTCTAGCCCATAGGAGAGCGGGATCTAAAGATAAAAATTAAGGGGTAGGCAGTTTTGGCTGAGTATCGTTTGCTGAGTATCGTTTGGAATAAAAGACGAGAAAGACGTGGCGCGAGCACAATCCAACTAAGGTTTACTGCATCAAGAGTATCCCGGTGTATCAGGGGTCTACCTGACTGCATCTAGAGGTGCTAAGATGCATTTAAGGCGTCGGCGGTGACCTTCATAGGCTATGGTCCCTGTGATTCAGAACAAGATCTGAGGAATAGCGTAAAGCAGAAGACTAGGCGGATGAAGAAAAAGCCAAAATTAGGTGTACTGCAATAAATGAAAGTCCGAGATAAAATTTTGTCGGCACGATCTTTGATGAAGGAGCCGGAGCTTGACACTGCTTGAAAATGAAAATGAGGGTGCATGAATGCGGTCGGTGCACGTGGCAAATTGGGCGCAGTCTGGTCACGTGTACCTGTAAATATTGGTTGATTGTTGATTGTTGATTTGGACTGCGACTACGACCTCTCAACAGCTATCCGCTATATTTCGTAAATTGACTTGGATACTACTTTGCCCCATTTTTGAACGCCGTTGACTCGGAATTCATTCTGTACCAACACTCTCCAATCAGTCGCATTCAGAAGTTTCTCAAGGGACCACCCTCGGGATCGAGCGATACTAGAATTTACCACTGATCATTCATTCTCTGGCACTTCCTGGTTGTCAATGGGTCGTTACTCTACAAGCTCACCGACGAGGAAGCGTTCGAAGAGACGTTTTAGATTAAAAAGACAAAGTACGTCCCTTCGATAACACCGGGAATGATACCTGACTTGTATGGTGGCACAGACGTGGTTTCTTTCCCAAGAATAACGATCAAATCTCTCCCTGACGATGTCCTTCTCGACATATTCGACTTCTATCAGGTTGATGTTGAGCTTCCAACCAATGGATGGCTTGCGCTAGCACACGTTTGCAGAAGATGGCGAGCCATCGTGATTGCATCGCCCCGCCGTCTCAATCTGGAACTCACATACCATAATACATGTACTGTACCTCTGAAGGAGATGTTGGATCTCTGGCCGTTCTTACCCATTGTCATATCCGATACGGGTTTACCTCGTCACTCACTCATTTCTAAACAGAGACGCTCAGATAACATTGTCGCGTCACTCGAGCATCGTGATCGCATATGCAGTATTTATCTTTCGGAGGTGACCAAATCTCTGTTGGAACAACTCGTCGCCGTGATGCAAAAACCATTTCCTGCGCTGACAGACATTGAGATGTATTGTCGTGACGAGCCTGGGCATGTGGTTCCCGATACCTTCTTGGGTGGATCCGCCCCACGTCTACAGTGGATCGACTTCTCACGCATTCCATTTCCGGCATTACCAAAACTTGTTTCGTCTGCTCGCGACCTCGTCGATCTCAGGCTTTGGAATATTCCAGATTCGGGGTACTTCTCACCCGAAGCGCTGGTATCTTGCCTGTCTGGGTTGGTCAAGCTCCAATCTCTCATAATTGAATTCGAATCTCCGCGATCCCGGCCTTTTCAAAGCCCGTCTCCGCTCAAACGTGCTGTTCTTCCTGCGCTCACCTATATCAAGTTCAAAGGTGTTTGTGAATACGTCGAGGATCTCGTAGCCCGGATCGATGCGCTTGATATCAAGAAGATCGATACGGAGTTCTTCAATCAGATCGACTTCGACATTCCACAGCTTCTCGCATTTGTCAATCGTGCAGGGTCATCCAAACCATTTAAACGGGCAGACCTGTCATTTTCCTATGGCTTGGCCATGATCCGTCTTCATCAGACCAACACACCAATATATTTTTACGATTCTTTTTTGGGCATTGGCGTAGCGTGTAACGAGTTCGACTGGCAGGTCTCATTTTTAGAGCAGGTGTGCAACCAGTTTCTGCCCCTCCTCTCTACCGTGGAACGGCTTGTCATCAATTCCGACGCCCTTTCAGAGGACGAAAAACAGGAATGGGAACACGAACCGGACCACACGCAATGGCTAGATCTTTTTCACTCATTTATTGCTGTACGAGAACTGCATATACATACCTTTCTCGCTCGCTTCGTCGTGTGTGCGCTACAAGAACTCATCAGAGACGGCGACACGGGCGTGTTGTTACCTGGGCTGCAACGCATCTTCACGGAGGTAGATCAGCAATCCGACTCATTCCAACAATCCATAGACCATTTCACCACTGCACGTAGTCTCTCCAATCGCCCCGTCACAATTCACCCGTGGGATGAGTCTTTCACATACTAAGGCGAGCTCTATCAGGGTACATCAAGGCGCCCGCAACACCGACCCAAGTTAATTTATCTATCCGTGCCTACCCCTCCGAGCCACCGGCCCACCCCCATCTAGGGATCGTTGTGATAAACACTGTTGCATCAGTAGTACAGTACACGACTCCTTGACCCTGATTTCCGTTTCGTTTCCCTATCCCAATACCTCACATAAACTACGTCTTCCCCTGACGGTCAGTGCCACTACCACACAAACTACACCTGTCACTCAGAAGCGCCTTAAGACCTAACACCATTTGGCCACTAATGCTCCTCATCAATGTTCTAGTTACGACGCCGTCTCGCGTCTGCGTCTTGGACTTGCAGGCCTACTCAGGTCTCGTCCTCCATTTCATCTCGTTTCTTTGATTCGTGGGTCGTGGTCCTGCTCACCTTTTTCCCTCACCGGTTCGTAACCTCTCTCTTTCTCCAACTACCCGTTGTCTCACTAACCTACTTACAAATCGTTTCATCGTAGTCATCATTGCGGCCCAATTGGTACTGATATGTTCTCTCGACTCGTCATTCCGTTTCCATTCAGTGTTGTGGGATTATCATTGGCTACTCCCATAAGTCTGTCATTTTGTGCTTCGTGTACATGTTGTCTGTAATATTACACCATCGTTTTGAGACATGTATGGTCGGTTTGCCCCATGAGCACAAGTATCGTAGTCGACGACTTTTCTTGTCTGCTTTACCATCTTCCAGGATCTGCCACCTTATGTCAATTATTCATTCTCAAAGTTCGCCAAACGCTTTCAATAGAGTGTATTTGCGTGTATACAAATTACCTTCTAACTTACTCACGTGCAAACTTTTCTGGTCCTGTGACATAAAGTGACTCTTTGCGAAGGTGGCCGTCACGCTTGTCACGTGGCACATGACTTTGCACAAGAAATGAATTTCCTTCCAAAATTACAAATACATATACATTGTCCCTATGATTGCATATCATGTGATTTGCAATGGATCGTGCCAAATCAAATTTAAGTTGTTAAAACTTCACTCCTCATTCGACCATGGCTTAAGCTTGATCAACTTCGTGCTTGATTGAGGTTGTGATCTGAATCCATTGCGACGCTCAGTTTAAGAGGTGCTTGCGGTTGAGGCGGATTGCCATGATCTAAACGTGGGCTGCCCCTTGTGAGGCCCCGGAATCCGAAATCAAAAACATCAGGGGGGCAGCCTAGTAGCCCGATTGGTGCACGATGGTGACTATTTCTAGGATGACATGATGGTAATAACTATTACAATTGGCTTTGTGCCCTGATGTCTCCTTCAGATTATCGTATGTGATCTTTGCCTTGAGGTTGATGCCAGCAACCGACACGTTAAGATCCTAAAAAAAAACAAATTAGATCTTGCGAAATGCGAGGATCAGGAGGGTCTGAATACAGCACCTTACTCTGAAGAGTGAACACCCCCCACGTCACCTGGTACTCGAGCGCCTCGTCGACTCTACAGCACGCACAACCACAAATCAGCTAAACACCTCCTGACGAAAAACGAAAAACGTACGAATAATCAAGCGCATGCACAATAAACCGCTTAACACCCAGAACGGGGCTCTTCCCCCCAACGCCCCGCGCAAACTCAAGCGCTGCACGGACGATGTCCTCACGGGATCCAGACCCGACACGCGAGACCAACCCAAGCGCTTGCGCCTCCTCCGCGCCAAATGTGCATCCTGAAAGCACCAGCTCGCACAACAACAAGACGTTCGCGCCGAGCTGTGGCACGTGCGCGAGCGTGCCCAGGTCCGCCGCGAGCCCGACGTCCACTTCTTTGATGCTGAACGTGGCATCTGCCGCCGCCCAGCGCATGTCGGTGGCGCAGAGTGCGTCTACGGCGGGCCCGAGGGGGTGCCCGTGCACTGCGGTGATGGCGGGTTGTGGGGTGCGCGCGGGCGCGTTGATCGAATGTTGGAAGGGGCGGAGGTGCGCGTGGGTTTGGAGCCCGCGTTGGCTGGCGATGGCGTGGTGCGGTAGCGCGAGCAGTTCCGATACCAAGCAGTTCGGATATGTGCCCGTGTGTGTGTGTGTTTGTGTGTTGTGTCAGTTTGGTGATGCGATCAGGGGATTTTTATTTCGGGATTATGCACGGTCTACGCCAGCTGAGGATGCCTTTGGAAGGGCGAAAGAGAGGACTACAACGCGCACTGTGGTGTCGCAGCCAATGAGGTCAAAGGCAGCGCCGTACTCGCGTCAGAACCTGTTCTGGTTGTGTCAGTCACCACAAAGGGAGTCAACGACGGGCATAATACTCACTCGTTGTTTAATGCATTCAGGGGTGGCCAGGGGCAATTCGGTCATTTATTGGGCCAATATACAAGATTGAAAAAGACAAGGATCCTGTTGGGCTTGAGGCGGGGCACATGTCGGACTGAAAAGAGAGCACTAAACGATCGAATTGAGAGGCGTATGCTGGAGGAGACATGGCAGAATGTCTGTGTCTGTTAAATCCCGACATCAAGGACGTTGAGTTAGTCTAAAGTTAAAGTCTTTCCGGTCCCCGACTCTTTCAGCCCACCGACTACAGTGGCGTCACTGCAGAGGCAGAGGTCCGTTGGCCCTTCACTCCCACGCTCAGCATCCCGATATGTGCCCAATTTACGCTTTGGACCGAAAGTAAGGCCGGGTTCTTCCTCAACGAAGCCGGCGACAGCGAGTCAGACAGACAATACGGTGGTTAGGGCACATCAGGATGACGCGTGGGCAATATAGATAGCGAAGGGGTCGGAGAAGGCACTCGCCGACTTCCACGATGAAGATGCATGAACTTTCAGTGCAATGGGCTACTGCCACATCTTAGGTAGGTCACGTCATCTTTTCACCCTCCATCGCCGTCGATGCCAGCACTAGACAGTACACCTGCGGCATGGTGATCACCGCTGTCCACCCTTCCAAGATCGATCCGCCCAGCTTTTGCAGGCAACATCATCGACCTGGGCTTCAACTTCTCGCCCCCAAAACTCATTGAGAGTGATGTGCCCAGACTACCTCAGGAACGCCTTGAGGTTCAAGTTCAAGTATCTGGGCGGACTGCCGCGCGCCTGCATCCGCGGCACCGTCGCGGAGGAGGAATACGTGTGACAGCATGGTGACGGTAGTATCATGGCCTTGGAGTTTGGCAGGACTACCGAGTTGACCACCGGGGAGGGCCAGCAAACAACCTCTTCTCTTGCGCCCATCGCTACTTCCGCAAGGGCGACTATCTGGATTCCATGAGCTGGGAGATCCTGCCGTTCGATAGTCAGTCCTGTCCCTTTCCCCTTTTTCTATCGCAGGCAACTCCAGCTCTGTCGTCGTCGCTGGTGCCGAGCAGTCGGTGGCCTCCTCACCCAGCAGTAGCGGGCATTACAGATTTCACTGACGTGATACCCATCAGCTTCATCCTGGGTACCATCCGCAATAACGAATCCCCTTGCCAAGGCGTACCTCAAACTCAAGTAAGGCCATTCCGCCTAGGTGTCTCTCACCAAGGGTCGCTGGTGAGGTGGCGAGAGGGTGGAGTTGTCTCATTTCTTCTTCCTCCCTTCCTCTTTCTTCTCCCACAGTCCTCCCGCACATCACGTACTGACGGCCTTTGTCAACGTTCAGCATGATGACTCAGATGCATATATCAATAGCCCATTTCTCGGACATTGGCAGTTTATGTATTTCTCTATTAACCCCGCATTCGATCGCACGTACCTGTAACCTACAAAATTATATTGCAACTTACCATCTAACTTGCCTACGATGAGCTAGAGCGCGTGATCTAGGCAAAGTCGGCTTGTGCATTTGGCGTTCTTGTGGGAGTGTGTCACAGCTCACACCACTGGTTTCTCGTCCTGCGAGCTGGTGTTTAAGTTGACATTGACATACGGCGTCAAACTGGCTTTAGTAGCGGCCAGGATACGATCCATAAGCACGACTGTATCTATCGGGCACAAAAGGGAGGGAGCGCATGCGTAACAGCCGGCACGAATGAGTAATAGACCATAAGGAGCTCGAGGTACAGGGTTGCACAGGTGACCACGATGCGGTGATATGACCATTTGGACGTGGCTGATCATATGATTTATTATTATTATTGATGCATGATTCTATCGTCTGTCCGATTCGAGTGCTAAATTTCACAGATTACCAAACGACATGATGACAGGATTACCGTAATGGTATCCCATATCGCGCTTGCTCCAAGGTCCAAATTAAATGGGCCATGATACAGCATAGTGCAATGCACCAACGAACGCAACTTGTAAGTTACTACAGCATAATTGAATGAAGAAAGGGAAATCAGATCGGGCGTCAGGAGCTGGTAGTACACGTGGAAATGGCCATTTACGCATTCACCCCGACGTTACGGGAGAACTGTGGACAGAAGCAGGGGTGATTAGAAAGCTGGCGTGTGGTGATGACATCCTCCAACGCTTGCCGCACAGACTTGGGTCCGCCTTGTCAATGATAACGCTGCGAAGCGCAGGTAATCCCCACGGGACCGTGTCGACGTCACCAACGAGTTCTTGTAGACAGTGAGCATCCACTGTAAGTGGTATATACAAGCGCTAGACGTCTGTGACTGTGTGAAAGAGGTCGAGCAGCAACAGCCTGCGAACCCAGTCTTCTGGCCAATCGCGTTTCCAGCCATAATAACAATGGATATCATACCTTTCGACACCGGAAAGAAGGGCCCAAAACTGGCTGAATAGTTGTCGCACGAGCAAGACAACAACCTCATTCAGCTGTTAATCGAATGACCCCAAGTCAATGACTACAAAGGCATCAAGAGAATGGTCTCCTTCAGGTGGGTGAATTGAGAGGCTCTAGCAATGCAATTATTAAGGACCATCTCAGGAACGCCACAAAAGTCGAACTCGGTGAGGACAGGGAGGATGGCACGTATTGGCGGAAGCGGGTGTCGAATCATTCAATGGGGCCTGGTATATGGTTCTTTCAGGTTTGTTCATTGCAGACAAACATGTCACCATCGTCTCGAGCGAAATATAACTAGAATGAGGCATGCGAGGTTTCGAGGACAAAGGCAAACGCTGGTTGTATGGCCCATAAGGGAGCCATAACATACATGCGGGAGGTTTCGTCCATGATTTAAAAAAGATAAAGGAAGGGGTAGGTGGTTTGATTTTAGAAGCTAAGGACAGACTAGAGATGAGTATCATGTGGAATAACAGACAAATAAGACGTAGCGCGAGCCCAATCCGACTAAGGTTTACTGCATCAAGAGTCTCCCGGTGTATCAAGGGTCTACCTGACTGTATCTGGAGGTGTTAAGATGCATTTTGGGCGTCGGTGGTGTCCTGCGCGGGTTATGGCTCCTGTGACTGTGACGCAGCGAGCAATAGGGTAAAGGCAGATGAAAATTAAGTATATTGGAATAAATCAAGTCCAAAATAAAAAAAATTGTCGATGCGATATTTGAGAAAGCACCGATGTTTGTATATAAGCACAACGCTAATTGCCCATGAAGGAGGCGGCCGGCCGGCGCTCCGGAACATTCACCTACGCTGCTAGGGCTAGGACTGCGATTTCAATCGCACATCCATCCCAACTACTTCATGCTCACCGTGTAAATTGCCTTCGATATTCGGTCTCAAGTATGTCCAAGTCACTTCATGGGCTACGGTCCCTGTGATGCAAAACAAGATCTGAGTAATAGGGTAAAGCAGAAGACTAGGCGGTTGAAGAAATTAGAAGCCAAAATAAGTGTACTGTACGGCAATAAGTCCAAGTCCGAAATAATAAAAATATAAACTTGTCAGCGCGCGGGATTTTGATGAAGCGACACGACACTGTCAATTGAGGAATTGAGGACTCCAATACTCCGTTCTGTTCTCTGCACTCAGTTTACCATACCCCCTTTTTTTGAACGCTATACAACACTCTCCAATCAGTCGTATTTGGAAGTTTCTCAAGGGATCATCCTCCGGATTGAGCAATACTAGAATTAATCACCAATTGTTCCCTGCTACTTCCCGGTTGTCAATGGATTGTTACTCTATGAGCTCACCGACAGGGGTGCGTGTTGCGTGTCATTTGATGAGACGTTCTGAGCTAAAGAGACAAGGTACATCCCTCCGATAGCGCTAGGAATGATACCTGACCTGCCTGATCGCACAGACGTGGTTTCAATAATCGAATCTCTCTCTGACGATGTACTTCTCGAGATATTCGACATCTATAGAAAAAATCCGTCACTTTCATCCAATAGATGGCTTAGGCTAGCACACGTTTGCAGAAGATGGCGAGCCATCGTAATTGCATCACCCCACCGTCTCAAATTGCGACTCGCACACCATGATACATGCACTGTACCTCTGAAGGAGATGTTGAAGCCCTGGCCGCTCTTACCAGTCGTCATCTCCAATAGTTTACGTCTCCACTCTGTCATTTTAAAACCGAGGCAATCAGATAACATCGTCGCCTCACTCGAGCATCATGACCGCATATGCAGCATTTGGCTTTCGGAGGTGACCGAATCTCTGTTGGAACAACTTGTCGCCATGATGCAGAAGCCATTTCCTGCGCTGACAGACATCACCCTTTGGTGTGATAATGAGCAGGGCTTTGTGCTTCCCGATACGTTCTTGGGTGGATCCGCCCCATCTCTACAGAGTCTCAGCTTCTCATGGATTCCATTTCCGGCATTACCCAAACTCCTTTCGTCTACTCACAACCTTGTCGATCTCAAGCTTTTGAATATTCCACATTCGGGGTACTTCTCACCCGAAGCACTGGCATCTTGCCTGTCGGGGTTGGTCAAACTCCGAGTTCTCGAAATTGGATTCGAATCGCCGCAATCCCAGCCTGCGCAAAGCTCACCTCCGTTCAAAAGTGCTGTTCTTCCTGCGCTCATCCGTTTCGAGTTCCGAGGTGTTTGTGAATACCTTGAGGATCTTGTAGCCCGGATCGATGCGCCTGTTATCAAGGTGATCCGTACGGAGTTCTTCAATCAGATTGACTTCGACCTTCCACAGCTCCTCGCATTTGTTGGTCGTGCACATCGGCAACCCTGCAGCAAATTTTTACAACTTGTATAAGCTTGTATGAGCTCGTACGAGCTCGTATGAGCTCATAAAAGCTCAAAAAGTTGGAAAAGCTCAGAAAAAGCTCAGAAAGCCGAAAAACTGAAAAGGACCCTACGTTTCATGGAAAGCTGCCTCCAACAACTGCAAAAAAAGTGGAAAAGTTGTAAGAAGGTGTGAAAGTGTGAAAAGTATGTAAAGTGTGCAAGTCTGTACTGATATTCTCTACTACATGAATTGCTAGTGCACATCATCAAATAAATAAGTGCAGTGAGGTGAGAAAGTAGTATTACATTCAAATATCAACACTCATTGACTACTACTCATTGGTAAACTCACCTGTCGTTCATCTAACATTGACAGTTTGACCTCTCTGACATCAGAATCAGGCATAATCTCATAATACTCAAGGATCTCTTCCCAAAGCTTGTCCAACATCTTGTTGAAATTTGCATTATACTGCCTGATCCAAGTATTTTAGGGCTTTTAATAACTTTTAATAGCTTTTTCACTTTATCATCATTTGTTTAGCATGACCTAAATTCAGCTTTTTTGCTTTTCATCTTTTTAGCTTGTCACAGCTTAAAAAAGTCGAAAAGTTGGAAAGTTTTTGTACAATTTCCCGATGCAGGGTCATACAAATCATATAAACGGGCAGACCTAACATTTTCTCATGGCACAATCCGTCTTCAGACCAACACACCGAGATACCTTTTGAACATTGGTGTAGTATGTATCGGGTTCGACTGGCAGGTTTCGTCTTTAGAGCAGGTGTGCAACCAGTTTCTGCCTCTCCTCTCTATAGTTGAACAGCTTGTCATCAATTCCGGTACCCTCTCAGAGGACGAAAAACGGGAATGGGAACACGAACCGGACCACACACGATGGCTGGATCTTTTTCGCCCATTTATCGCTGTACAGGAATTGCATATAGATCCCTTCCTCGCTTGCTTCGTCGTGTCTGCGCTGCATGAACTCACCAGAGACGGCGACACGGGCGTGTTGTTGCCTGGACTGCAACGCATCTTCACGGAGGTAGATCAGCAATCCGACTCGTTCCAACAATCCATGGACTGTTTCATCACTGCACGTAGTCTCTCCAATCGCCCTGTCTGTAACAGATTGTGCCCCTGGGATGCCCAGGGGCGGGGGACTCTTCTCTCAGGTCACAAGTGCACTTAA
>QFEA01004494.1:0-24499 GCA_003315975.1 Lactifluus echinatus
AAGAATATGACGGCTTTGCATTGGGCGTCGCAAAAAGGACGACTTGAAGTTGTTCGGCTACTTCTCAAGCATGGCGCAGGTGTGGATGGCCTCAATTCAGGTCAGCGGTATTACGAGGATGCCACTAGTCCAACGCCATTGCATCTAGCATCGCGCGAAGGACATCTCGACATTGCTCTTCTCCTTCTCGGGCATCGTGCAAACCCGAATGCCCGGGACAGTGAACGAAAGGCCCCATTACATTTGGCATTGGAAGGAAAACATCTGGACGTTGCTGAGCTCCTTTTAAAACGTGGCGCCGATAAGAATTCCCAGCTCCGAAGAAACCAGATTCCTTTGCATTGGGCTCTGCAGGAAGGACGACTCGACGCTGCTGAGCTCCTTATTCGGCACGGCGCAAATGTCAATTCTCGGGACAACACAAATGAGGTTCCATTGCACAAGGCGTTGGGAGAAGGACGTCTCGATGTTGCCGAGCTCCTCCTTCGGCATGGTGCAGATGTTAATTCCCGGGACAGGAGAAGTCAGTTTCCATTGCACTTGGCGTTGGAAGAAGGACGTCTCGACGCTGCCAAGCTCCTTATTAAGCACCACGTAAATGTCAATTCCCAGTACCGGATGCAGACTCCATTGCACTTGGCAGTGAACAAAGGGCTCCTCGAAATTGCTGAACTCCTTCTTGAGCGTGGCGCTGACGCGAATTTCCAAGACAACAATGGCCAGAGGCCATTGTCCCTAACAGCGCAGAGGGAAGATCACGATATGGAACAGTTATTATTGAAGCATGGAGCCAGGAAGTAGTCACTGGAGATGTGGATCAATGTGGATCTACTGGAACTTAATCGTGTGGACAACATGTTGACAATTTAAGAGCATTCAATAGGCATTCATGTACTTATATGAAAGTTTATATTTGTTCTTCACCGCATGTTCAGTGGTATATATGCCATGATTGTCAGAACGTATGTTAACGAGATGAGATAGACACGCTGTACGAAAGAATGAAGGCAATATTAATAGACAACGCAAGATTACAAGGTGAATTACAAGGTGAATTGGTGAATTGATCTAGCTCATAAAAACAGACGTCGTAAAATGAAAGCCAGATCATTTGCAAGATGTATGATGCCGTGCTCAATTGGTCAAAACAGGCGTTACGACGAGTAATCCTCACTGACTGCAATCCGCGGAAGTACGGACAGCTTGGGTTCGTCATTTTAAGCCACACCCTGGGCTCCTCGACAATAACTTCACACATCTACGTCTTGTCTTGTCATATCGTGAATCAAACAAATGTCAGATAACTCGTACATCCCTTTTCTAGCCGACGGCACAATGTTAATGCGCGGCGATGTGTGTGCCGTTGCTCGTCATTCTTGTCCGGTTGACATCCTGTTGGCTCAGAGATGGGAGCACTAACATCTGGAATACCTCATGAATGGCATAGCCGTATTATGCGCTCATTCTAACAGAGGGCACACGTTGTGAGGGCACGCGTTGTTGTTCAGCTTGAAACTGACCCACGTGACTATTTGGACCGGATGGACCAATGGACCACCCGCAGTTCTCTCTGGCCCGCGCCCCGAGGTACACGTAACGTAACGTAAACATACACGTACATAGACATTGAGGCTGAGATTGAGACTGACACCTCTGAAGTACGTTTTAACTATCTTGGAGGGAATGTCTAATCTTTAAACCCCCAAAGTTCCTCTACCTGATGCGCGACACAAGGATGGTCTTCATCACAAAGCACCAAGCACAGAGCTGTTCGACCTGATATACTCAGGGTCTCACCTCTCGCTTGCTTCCTGAAACGTCGGTCAGGTGGTGGTTGATACTACACTTTCCCTGATTGGGGGCGTTTCTCGACAGGCCAGATGCGCCGTATGAAAGGTATTACACACCACAGGTTTACCCTGATATCCCGAGATGCTCAGAACAGCGTGGACAAGTTGATGAAGGAGGTCTCGTTCAACTTGCTCGTCGTGCTCAGGTCGGATGTGTGCGCAGCTCAAAGGAGACCCCGTAACCTACTCATCACGTGGTATTGCTGTCAAGTCGTTACGCAGAAAGGTCTTTTTTCGCATAGAAGATGCCATTGCGGTTAGGTGGATCATGCATGGTGAGGTTATGCAAGTGTCATCCCTGTAGATGGAAAGTAGAAGACATCAGACAGACACGATCTTAAATACGGGATATAAGGTATTCTGAATATCTATCAGGAAGAATACTCTCATGCATCGTATTCTTTAATTTCGACAGTGACGACAATGCAACGGGAGGAGTATGAGGATTCGCAGAGATCCTAAGGTGCACTTTGCCAAATGTGACGCCCGTACTATCTGATTCACCACGCAGGATTCCCTGTAGACCAAGTCAACCTTGACATACATTACCTAAGAGTCTGTCTCCGTCCAGGGAATACTTTTTAAAACCGAAGCTATGGAAACGGGTAGGGAAGCGGGTGGAAGGGAAGAGAGACATACCGAAATGCAGTCCCGTGGACGCTGTTCCAGTGGCACGACCAACTGTATAATACAGCTACCTCAGTTCGGCTGCCCTTGGGGTGTTTTACTTCACCTGAGGAGTTGTTGACAAGTAGTACACATTTTAGATCTCACACTTGGCAGGTGCGCTTGTCTGCTGATTGACACGGTGTGCTGACCGGGACGCTTCCTACTCACGAATTGATCTCAATTTAGGCTATTGTTCATGCATGCCTCGATTTGCATCTTAGAACTGGATGACGATATTGAGGTCTATGAATCCAAGTACACGAGCTCAAACTACATAGTACCTGCTATAATTTTGCAGAGCACCCAGTTTGGATTAACATTGCCGAGTTTGAGGGGCTCCTGTAGAAAGACGATTTTCTGCAAAATCTATGTAAAGTCAACTCGAAAGACATTTCATTGGTTGTTTAGAAGCTCAATAAGATGTTCGAGCCTAAGCTGTAAGCTGTCCATTTGTGCGACTTCTGTGGACGGACGCTCGATCTATGAATTTATCACCATTTTTATATCTAACAAAAGAAAGCTTAAAATTTTATGAATCGACCACGGCATCAGACCCTACAAATACTTTGGCTTTCATCTTACGAACTTCTGTTTTTACAATCCAAGAACCATTTCATTTCATAAACAAGCGTTCTAACAATAATGGCATAATATATACCAAATACTACTCAACATGCAGTAAAGAACGAATCAAATCAACAAATTTAAACGTTTCATAAGTACACTAACGCCTACTGTATGCTCTAAAATTGTCAAGATCTTGTCCACAAGATTACGTTCCAGCAGATCTATATCTCTAGTGACTACCCCCTGGCTCCATGCTTCAATAATAACCGTTCCATATCGTGATCTTTCCTCCGCGCTGCTAGGGATAGTGGACTCCGGAAATAGTTGTTTCGGACATTCGCGTCAGCACCGCGCTCAAGAAGGAGTTCAGCAATTTCGAGGAGCCCTTTGTTCACCGCCAAGTGCAATAGAGGAGTCCGCAACCGGTCCTTAGAATTGACATTTACGTCATGCTTCAGCACGAGCTTGGCAGCATCGAGACGTCCTTCTTCCAACGCCAAGTGCAATGGAAGCTCGTCTCTGTCGTCCCGAGAATTAGCATCTGCACCATGCCGAAGCAAAAGCTCGGCAACGTCGAGACGTCCTTCTCGCAACGCCCTGTGCAATAGAACCTCGTCTGTGTCGTCTCGAGAATTGACGTTTGCGCCGTGCCGAATAAGGATCTCAGCAGCGTCGAGTCGCCCTTCCTGCAGAGCCCAGTACAAATGAATCTGGTTACTCTGGAGCAAGGAATCCTTATCGGTTCCACGTTTTAGAAGGAGCTCAGCAACGTCCAGATGGTTTTCTTCCAATGCCAAATGTAATGGGGTCTTTTCTTCACTATCCAGGGCATCCGGATCTGCACGATGCCCGAGAAGGAAAAGAACAATGTCGAGATGTCCTTCGCGCGATGCTAGATGCAATGGAGTTGTGCTAATGGCACACCCACGATGCCCTTGACTCGAATTCAGGCCATCCACACCTGCGCCATGCTTGAGAAGTAGCCGAACAACTTCAAGTCGTCCTTCTTGCGACGCCCAATGCAAAGCCGTCATATTCTTGTTGTCCTGGGCATCAACCTTTCCGCCATGTTCGAGAAGTAGCTGAACAACTTCAAGCTGTCCTTCTTGCGACGCCCACCGCAACGGTGTCCCCTTGTTGTTGTCCTCGGCATTCGCATTCGCGCCACGCTTCAGCAAAAATTCAACAATCTTTACATGTCCCAGTTCAGATGCCACGATCAACGGTGCTTCTATATTGTTGACAGCGGCGTCATTTGGACTCTGCCAAGACGCGCTGGCCAGAAGCTCTGTTACGTCATGGAGGTTGTACAATGCCGCATGACATATGGGTGTCCTCTGGGTGTGTTCGAGACTTTTTGAACGTTGTTGTAATAACTGACACCTGTCTGGATTGTACATGCCGAGCCAGTTTGACAAATGTAGCTTTTCAGGGTTGAGGAGAAGGCCAACAGCGTTTTGTATAGGCACCGATACGTTGCTGACCTTGGCATGGTCGATCCAGTGATTGGTGGCATAAGACGCGAGAGGGAATTTCCAGAGGCTATCCATGTTCGCTTCGCCGTCAACAGCGAGCAAGGCGCCCAAGCAAGCTTGTAGGATACTGGTATGTGCATCTTTCATATTAATATGGTAACGCGCACTTCGTTTTCCTGTCGAAGCGAGGCGACTGGATGTCAAGAATCCCTTCACTGAGGAATGTGAAAATTGAACGACCCTAGACCCATTTTCTTCGACGATGGCAAGAAATCCAGGACACATCGACAGCAATGCGTTTTCTGGGTCTTTTGGGCGACAGCTCGAATCAAATTTCGGAAGTGGACTCGCGTTCAGATCGAAAGCAAGAATCTCTGCCAGCTCCTCAACAAGAAGTGGGCGGGATGCCACCAAAACGCATTGCAAGATGAGCCGGGAACATTGCCACATGTTATCAGGGATATCTTGCAGAGCGCGCTCATATGTCCAATCGATCGTCTCAGGAAATTCGTCTAGAATACGTGAGATGCTTAGAGGGTGGCACCCACGGAGTGCGTGCAATTGGGATGCGACAAATCCGATCCTATATTCCCAGATATGAGTTATCATTAACTGGCATTGATGTTATTAACGACTTGCATCCCGTCAGCGTCTTGTGAAAGCGTGTCGATCACCATTTCCTTGTCCTCTGCCCTCCAACTGCTCATCCTTGAATCCGAGGTGACAACAAATCCGATATAGTCGACGATATCTTGGACTTGTTCTCTCTCGTCGTGAAGTGAAACGGAATGAGAAGTCAATGGGTGAATGACTGCATTGATGTCAATTTCAGGACGAGAAGTGATGCAAATATGGAGATTTGAAATTGGTAATTCAATAAGTTCTCCCACGAGCATCAGCACCTCATCACGGGGGAATACTGTGCCAGAATATTTCGGACATTCGTCAATCCCGTCTAAAATGATATAAATCGGGAGTTGTCCCGTGGATTGCAACATGTCTTTTAGACAGTATGTAAGTGCCGCGTTACTAGGATATCTTGAACCGCGACGGTGGGCTGAATAGAAGTCGGATAATATTTTGGTGTATGAGTCGGACTGATAGTAAAGCTGGAAAAGGAGTGATATGAGTAAGCTGCGGAGATTGTTCTTGTTGTCGTCTCTGAAGTCAAAATAAAAGAAAGCAAGTGAGGCTGATCCGGCATTTTGCATTTCATTGATATCCTCGATGATCGCAGAACTTCGCAAGAATTGAGTCTTATAAATAAAAATGCTGGAAGGTATACGTACGAAAGGACGCTCTTCCCTGAACCAGCTACCAAATCGAGTCGTCAGTCTTCGTACTCAGCGATGAATTAAAAATGAGTGACACTGACGATTCCCGTGAATCGATAGTAGAGAACCAGATGCTTTCCATTCCGCGAAAGTGTCACCTTCGATGAACCATTTTGCGGTTCCGCGATGACGAGCCTTAAACGCATTGCTGTGACTTTCCCACGGATCAGTAGGAGATAGCCATGTTTGAATGTCATGCTGCAGCTGGTTACCTGTGGTATAGCCCCGGCATTACGATTAGCGGTGGTGGAACTAGGAAATAACTCACGGTTCGAATTTCGCATGTCGATCGTGATCTGTTGTTGATTGACCGCTAGTACCCATCATGGTCAGATATAACGCTGCTGACCTATACTCACTAAACTGACGTACACAGAGTTTCTCGGAAACTGTCTGTAGATGCCTTGCAGTCTAATGCGACAGAAGTCATATCTTGCAAGTAAAAAACTGGTTGAAATATACTTACCATCAATTAGAGCCTTCACATTTTGAACAAGGCCGTAGATGACCTGGAGTGTCTGCACAGAGGTCGTCCGAGCTTCGTGCTCGGTGAATCTATCTAGCCTTTGTAGTAATGCATTTGCTTCATTCCCTGTTAGTAAATTGCCTGCTCCGCGTTCAGCGAAGTAATGGATCAGAGAGGGGTAACTCACGCTCACTCATTGACCTCTGTTTCGCATGTGCCAGAGCAAGAGTCAAGAGCAGTTGAACTATGATGTTTATCACTATCTCTGTCATAGCTGCCGTCGGCGGGAGCTTGACATAGATTTGGAGTCGTTGGAGGAATATTGTAATCGACTCAAACAGGTCATCGAAACTCGGATCGCCATCAACGACAGGCTGAGAAGTAAGAACATGAAAAAATGATTAATATATAATTTGTAGTTATTATCACGTTGCTTCTGCTCCGGTGGTATTCGTAGAGGTCTCTTGTTTGTTGCTGAAGCAGTGTGATGAGAGACTCAAACGAGTTGCATGTCTTGAGTTGAGTTGCGATCGGATGATGAGCGATGTTTGTTTTTGTCCTTATTTCGTATTCCTTGCACGAGGCCTGAAAGAGGGCTTGGAAAACTGAGGATTCAGAGGTGGAACTCATTTGAAGCGCGTAGTTTTTAGGTCAAATCAAGGTATGTGGCGCCAAGTCGTTGAACCAGCGCCACGTGACTACTACAACCCGTGACTTCTCGCAGACCTCCGGCCTGCGAGCAGAGACGTTATGTAAGCACATACCGAATATAATATGCATTTTGGTTGGGACATATCCCCGACTGGCTCCCTGAGACTCATGGTACAATAAACAGGTTAACATTTTGTGAATCTCCAAGCTCCCGCTCTCCAACAGACCAATCTAGCAGAACAAATCAGACACAAGCATCTGATACGTATTCCGAACGCCTATTTCTTGCTTCAAATTTGAAAATATATTGCCTGTGCGATTGTGCCACCGACTTATCAGTTGGGTTAGCCGCTTTGTGAGGTTTGAATGTACCCAGCAGTCCTGCATCTGTAGTGGTTATGCCGCATTCTTCTTAGCCTCATGCTGCAACAGCAACTGAACCATATAATGATTTCCATTCTCCGCTGCTATGGAATGTGGAGTCTGGCCCGAGTTGTCTCGGGCATTCACATCGGCCCCGTGCTCAAGAAGCAGTTCAGCAACTTCAACGAATTCTTCGCTCAAAGCCACGTGCAACGGAGTCTGATTCCAATCCCGGGAATTGACATCTGCACCGTGCTTTAGAAGGAGCTTTGCAGCATCGACATGTCCAGTTTGCAACGCCCAGTGCAATGGACTCTGTCTGTTCTTCTGGTCCCTGGAATTGATGTCTACACCGTGCCGAAGAAGCAGATCGACAACATCGAGACGTCCTTCTTGTAACGCCCAGTGGAATGGAGCCTCGTTTCCGTTTCTCTGACCTGGGGAATTGACGTCTGCACCGTGTTGAAGAAGAAGTTCGGCAACGTTAAGACGTCCTTCTTGGAACGCCCAATGTAATGGTGTATCGCCTCTCCTATTCCTGGAATTGACATCTACGCCGTGCTGAAGGAGTAGCTCGGCAGCGTCGAGACGTCCCTCCTGCAGGGCCCAGTGCAATGGGATTTCACCGCTCTTGTCCTTGGAATTAACATCGGCGCCGTACTTAAGAAGGAGCTGAACAACATCCAGACGTCCTTCATGCAATGCGATATGAAATGAGGTCTTTCCTTCCAAGTTCTGAACATTCGCATTTGCACCCTGCTCGAGAAGTAGCCGAGCAACGTCGAGACGACCATCTCGTGATGCTATATGCAATGGTGTTGGGCAAGTAACGTGTAAGGAATGCGGACGTGGTGAAATTTGAGCATTCACGTTTGCGCCATGCTCAAGAAGGATCTGAATCGCTTCAATACTTCCTTCTTTCGACGCCCAATGCAGTGGCGTCACTTTACTTTTGTCCTTGGAATCCACCTTTGCGCCATGTTCGAGAAGAACCCGAATAACCTCAAGACATCCTTCTTGTGACGCCCAATGTAATGGCGTTCCCTTATTGTGTAGTGCATTCGGATTTGCACCACACTTGAGTAAAAGCCGTACGATTTCTACATGTCCCAGTTCAGATGCTACCATCAATGGTGTCACCAAGTAATTGATGGGGGAGGCATTTGTGTCCTGCCAGGACACATTGGCAAGGAGTTCTGTCACGTCAACGAGGTTATACATCGCCGCATGACATAAGGGTATTCTCGAGGCTTCCGGGAAGCTTTTTGAACTTGGCTGTGGTAGCTTGGACATATCTAGGTCGTATATCGATATCCAGTTGGTAAAATATGTGTGGCTCGGGTCAAGAAGACGTTTAACAGCATCCTGCATGGGCTTCGATACCTTGCTGAACTTGACATGATACACCCAATGATTGGCAGCATAAGAAGCGAGTGGGAAGTTCCTGAGGTCATCTTTGATCGCTTCCCCATCCAGGGAGAGAAGAAGGCTAAGGCAAGCTTGTGCGACAATGGTGTGTGCATTTCTCATATCAGTGTGGTAACGGGCTGTTTGCTCCCTTGTTTTGGCGAGGCGGCTCGATATCAAGAACTCCTTTGCGGAGGAATGCGAGAATTGAACGACCCTCGATCCATTTGATTCAACAATGGTGAGCAAACCAGGGCATATAGAGAGCAAAGCTTCTTCTGGGTCTTCCGGGAAACAACTCGAATGAAACTGAGGAAGGGGTTCTGCTTTGAAATCAAATGCCATGAACTCCGCAAGCTCGTCGACAAGAAGGGGGCGGGAAGCCACAAGGACGCATTGTAGGAGAACGCTTGTACATTCCCACATGCTGTCTGGTATGCCTTGTAAGACGCGCTCATACGTCCAGTCGAGGGTCGAAGGAAATTCATCAAGAACAGTCGGGATCCGTAGCGGGTGACATCCACGCAGGACGTTCAACTTGCACGCAACAAATCGAAACCTGGATTCCAAATATGGGCGATCGTCGTTAGGGTTCTGTAACAACGACTTACATGCCATCAGCGTTTTTCGAAAGCGTGTCGATGACCATTTCTCTGTCTGTTGTTCTCCACCTTTTCATCCCTGAATCCGAGTTGACAACAAATTTGACATAATCAACGATGTCCTGCGATTGTCCTCTCTCATCGTGAAGTGAAACTGAATGAGATGTTAAAGGAAGGATGGCCGCATTGATGTCAAATTCTGGACGAGTAGTGACACAGATATGGAGATTCGAAATGCCTAAACCAATGAGTTCTTCCACGAGTACCAGAACCTCTTCACGAGGGAACGTCGCGCCAGAATATTTCGGACATTCATCAATCCCATCCACAACGATGTAGATAGGGAGTTGTCCCGCAGACATCAGCATATCTTTCAGACATTGTGTAAGTGCTGCGTCACTGGGATATTTTGAACCACGACGGTGTGCTGAGTAAAAGTCGGAAAGAATTTTGGTGTATGAGTCGGACTGATGGAAAAGTTGGAAAAGAAGCGATGTGAGCAAGCTGCGGAGGCTGTTCTTATTGTCTTCTCTGAAGTCAAAATAAAAAAAAGGCGAGCGAGGCTACTCCGGCATTTTGCATATTGTCGATATGCTCGATGATCGCAGGCCTTGATGATAGTGAATCCCTTGGGAGAACATATTGGAAAGGAAACGTACGAAAGGACGCTCTTCCCTGAACCCGCTAGAAATTGAGGTTGTCAATCTTTCGCTCTGGTTAGTAGAATAAAAGCGAGAGACACAGACGCTTTCCGTGTATTGATAACAGAGTGCCAGATGTTTTCCATTCCGCGAAAATGTCACCTTCAATGAACCATTTTGCGGTTCCGCGATGACGAGCTTTGGACACATTGCTATGATCCTCCCATGGATCTGTGGGAGATAACCATGTTTGGATGTCTTGCTGCAGCTGGTCACCTGTGGTACAGCCTCGGCATCAGTGTCAGCAGTGGCGGAACCAGGGCAGGGAATGAATGACGTTTCGAATTATTCATCTCGATTGTGTTCTGTTGATTGGCCGCTAGTATCCGTCAGATATTGCGCGCCAACTTTTTAACCGACCCTACACGTACATACAGTCTCTTGGAGACTCTCATCAGATTTCTTACAGTCTATTGAGACGGGTGTCAGGCTTCCAAGAAAAAAACTGGTTGAACTTCACTTACCATCGATGAGAGCCTTCACATTTTGAACAAGACCGTAGATAACCTGCAGAGTTTGTGCAGCGGTTGTCCGAGCTTCGTGTTCTGTGTATCTATCCAGCCTATCCAGTAATACATTGGCCTTGTTCTCTGTTGAAAGAGAGTCTGCTCCGTGTTTAGAAAAGTAATGGACCACATAGGGATAACTCACGCAGTGATTTCTGATTCATATGTACCAGAGCGACGGTTAAGAGCAGCTCAACTATGATATTGACCACTATCTCTGTCATAGCTGCCGTAGGTGGGAACTTGACATAGATATCGAGTCGCCGAAGGAATAGTGTAATCGATTCGAACACCTCGTCGAATCTTGCCTTACCACCAATCAGAGCCCGATAAGTTATGGTATCAGAAAGGTATGTATGTACGATTGGACATTATTATTACCTTGCCGCTGCTCTGTTGGAGCTCATAGTAGGCTCTGGATTGTCGTTGAAGCAGTGCAATAAGGAACTCAAACGAGTTGCATGTCTGGAGTTGGGTTGCGATCGGATGGTCAGTGATATTTGTGTTCGTCCTAATCTCATATTCCTTGCATGCAGCATGAAAGAGGGCTTGAAAAACTGAAGTTTCGGAAGTGAAATTCATTTCGTAAATGAAGGGAAAGTAGGCGGCAGGTTAAAGCAAGAGTATGTGCGCTAGGTGATTATATACGATATCACCATCGATAACCGCCCGAACGACTGCAGATGCGCAGATGTGATTATGAGAAGGTATATGAGAAGATAAATGATCCGGGGAATTGCCGTGCAGTGCGTGTGCCGGTGCTCGGGCCGCGCGCACGTTGGCAGTGCACGTGGTCTCCTAGCCCGTAGCCCAATAAGCCCGTAGCCCAATAAGGTTGAAAGCAACACGTATACAATATCAACTTCATTTTTTTTATCTTGCGCCGTACGAACTTAAGTCTCGGATAAAATCACTTCGCTGGAGGCTTATACGGACCATAGCAATTGACGCTGCAGAATGGTAAGCCTACGTGGTCACCGTAGGTTCTTTGTTCTTTTCCTGTTGACGTCGAGTTTGGCCTGATGGCCTGAGAAAGGGGGGCACCATTAACGCACGGATGGCATCACCGCGAGATGAGCCCTCTCGAACAGAAGGCATATGTTTCTGAAGTCAAGGTGCGCTTAACAGTTTATCTCAAACTGGTTCCACAGGATCGCACACAACCCCCACCCTACTCCTGAAAACTCGGACGCTCGGACGCTCGCTACAGTGACACACCGCTTCACTGTTTTGTGCTACTGTGACCCGAAGCCTGCCTTTATTTTGATTTTCTACTCGCCTGCAGAGCTCATGGTTGACGGAGCATCCCCCGCTTGTGCACGACCGGCGTGATGTCCCACCTCGCGCAATCACGTCGTAGCTAGCACTTCCGTCATGCAAACTGCCACACAGTATTGGCTGCTTCTGTTGCTTGTTGCTATACAATCGCGTGCAAGGTTACATATGCATTGATCGTGGTGTTCTTTCCCAAGCAGCTTATCTGTAAACCCGGGTTGTACAACATATGCGTTGACTGTGGGCACCGGATGTTGAAGCGTCCATTTTGGGGGTGTTTGACGATATGAAACAAACAAAATGTACGGCACCCCGAATTGGGCATCTCGGTGAGGTGCTGCTGTCTCGACGCTTATTTTCAATTGTAAAAGATGTTGCCCACTATAATAGAATACATCTTTAACTTGCTAGCAGCCTGGGCGAATCGATCTGACATAATAAAAGAGTAAAAGTTATCGTTTTCGTGGACCTGCATGTCCCATTTCACGTGACTTTCTGGTCCCGTGACCAGAAGCACAAGTGTCAGCCGGCCGATACAGGGTTAGTTTGTGCCATCCATCGGGCCCTCTCATCGACCCATGCAATGGTAATGCAATGACTGCGCGCCGACTGAAGTTCCTAGAGCTCAGGAATTCCAAAAGGCGCCAACTCCCCTGAGATCGCTGAACGTACGTTCGTACACCTATCCGGCTACTCGTGTCTAGTCTAATCCTCACACACCCAAGCTCCGCCTCAAGTCGCCCGGCTCTGGCGTGCTCCTCGTCAGCAAGCACAAACCACAGCGCACCTCGGAGCTGTTCGACTCGACATACCCAGGCACGCACCTCCCTCCCTCAACCCGGCGCCACGCGCTCGCGCCGCGCTGGTTTAACCAGCACCTGTCCCTCTACGCATTCCCCAAGGCGTTCCTCATCCGGCAGGACGTGCCTTACTCCGCGCAGTCCTCCGCGCGGCCCTACCCTGAACCCCCGAGACGCCCCGCGCAGTGCGGACGTGTCGTTGCAGGTCGTCTCGTTTAGCTCGCGTGTCGTGCTCAGGCCCACGTTGCGCACGCAGATCAAGCGCAGGACAAAGGAGACTGCCCTGCTCATCGTCACGCGCGGCGCGGCGGTCGAGAGGTCACCCAAGGGTGCGAGGGTCGTGTTTCGCGTGGAAGGCGTCGGCGCGGACAAGTGGATAGCGCGTGGTGTATATGTCTACTGGTGGCATTATTTCCGGATGATGTGTGTATTTGAGAGCTGGGTTCTTGCTCGCAGACTGGGCGTACATCGCGTTGCCTACGAGGGAGATGTTCCGTATGCCCTTCGTGGAGCAGATTGATATCATGCGTCAAGCACTCGGGGCCGTTTCTCGGCATATCCCCGAGGTAGAAAGAATCCTCAGACGCGACGACCCCCGAGGCGCTACATCACTCCTACGTTTCACATAGGAGCTACTCATTCTATCTAATTTACATCTACACCCAGAGTGGGCAGGTGAACTTGGTTCGTGTTCGTGTTGTGTCACCTCTATCACCAGAAGTGGCATCGCGGGCTTTCGGCAATGACGCAGTACGAGGGTCCCCAGTCCCTGGCTCGCTTATGGGCGCTGCGCAGTCAGCATGTCTTCCTGGATCCCGTCTTCCGAAATTGCAAGGGGCTGATGTATGAACATCTAGCTTTTGTGTGCGGGTTGTGCTAGTCATATACAGGAGACCATCATAGAACGCTTCAATGGCAGAAAAGCGTTGATGAGTTCCAAAGGAGGATCTGACAGCGTTATTAGGGGAGAGACTCGCCCTCAAGCGAAGCGCAAGCTAGGAGCCCTCAAAGGTCTGTTAATCTTAGAACCAAACCTGTTGCGGTGAAATCGCGGAGAGAAAGAGTGCGGATTATTTCCTGTGCATGGAACTCTGAGTCTTACTTTCTGAACATTCGCAGCCTACTACTCTAGCAGCCTGTTGCTGGCGCTGTTGGCGCAGCAAGACGGAAGCTGAGGATATCAGCGACGGGATTAGGGAGTACTTATTCGGACAACTATCAAGGAGAGTGAATGATCCTATCCACTTCATCCAAGGTGCCTAAACCATCCGAGTCGCCGCACCGTAGTCGCCGCGGATCGAATCAAGGTTGACAGCTGCCATCATCTACGGGGCTCTGTCTACGTCTAAAGCATCCTTTTCTATACCGAAGCCGCAGAAGTGGGAAAGAAACCGGGCGAAAGCCAAGGAAGACATACAGAAACGCGTCCAATAAAAGGTCTGTGGAAGCTGCGCAAGTCACGTTGGTTAAGCCAACGGGGGGATGCAGTTGCCTTAGCTTGCTCGTCACTAGGGTGTTCTACCGACACAATTAACAATGTGTTGACTAGGACACCTACCCACAACTTCCTTGTAGTTCAGGCTATTATGATGTGCCTCGATTTGGACTTGGATTCGATGACGATGATCGGGTTCATGAATCCAAGTACAGGAAATTGAACCTGCTGGCAGCTCGAGCAGCACTTGAACAGGCGTGTCAGCGGGCGACTCACTCCCAGTGTCATCTTTGATTGCATCTGGCCCGCGGGGTCACGATAGAACTGACGGCGATTCCCGGTCCCGGCGTCACATTTCCCTTCTCACATCCCATGCACCTACACGTGCCTGCGGATTGTTCGGGCGGTTATCGATAGCAATATTATACGTAAACATGTAAACAGCTTAGCGCACATACCGTTGACCTCTCCTGAGATTAACTGCGGTCTGCTTCTTCTTAGTCCATGAAATGAGTTCCACCTCTGAATCCTCAGTTTTCCAAGCCCTCTTTCAGGCCGCGTGCAAGGAATACGAAATCAGGACAAAAACAAACATCATTGATCATCCGATCGCAACTCAACTCCAGACATGCAACTCGTTTGAGTCACTTATCACACTGCTTCAGCAACAAGCAAGAGACCTCTACGAATTCCATCGGAACGGGAGCAATGTGATAACAACGCCAAATCATACCTTAATCATCCTCTCATATTCTTACTTGTCAGGCTGTCGTTGATGGCGATCCGAATTTCGATGACCTGTTTGAGTCTATTACAATATTCCTTCAACGACTCCATATCTATGTCAAGCTCCCGCCGACGGCCGCTATGACAGAGATAGTGGTAAACGTCATAGTTCAACTGCTCTTTACTCTTGCTCTGGTACATGTGAAGCAGGGATCAATGCGTGAACGTGAGTTTCCCACCTTTGATCCATTACTTCGCTAAATGTGACGCAGGAAATCTGCTAACAGGGAACGAGGCAAAGACACTACTCCAAAAGCTAGACAGGTTCACCGAGCATGAAGCTCGGACGACCACTGCGCAGATGCTTCAGGTCGTCTACGGTCTTGTTCAAAATGTGAAGGCTCTAACTGATGGTAAGTAAATTTCAGCCAGTGTTTTACCTGCGAGATCCGACTTCTGTCGCATTAGACTGCAAGGCATCTGCAGACAGTTTCCGAGAAACTTTGTGTACGTCAGTTTAGTGAGCATAAGTTAGCAGCGTTATATCTGACCATGATGGGTACTAGCGGTCAATCAACAACAGATCACGATCGACATGCGCAATTCGAACCGTCAGTTTTGTTCTAGTCCAACCACCGCTGACCGTAATGCTGAGGCTATACCACAGGTAACCAGCTGCAGCAAGACATTCAAACATGGCTGACTCCTACAGATCCGTGGGAAAGCCACAGCAATGCGTCTAAAACTCGTCATCGCGGAACCGCAAAATGGTTCATCGAAGGGGACACTTTCGCGGAATGGAAAGCATCTGGTTCTCTACTATCGATTCACGGGAAGCGTCAGTACCACTCATTTTTATTTCATTGCTGAATGCGTCAGACTGACGACTCGATTTGGTAGCTGGTTCAGGGAAGAGCATCCTTTCGTACGTTTACCTTCCAGCATTTTCTTTGATAAAACTCAATTCTCGTCAAGTTCTGCGATCATCGAGGACATCAATGAAATGCAAAATGCCGGATCAGCTTCGCTTGCGATCTTTTATTTTGACTTCAGAAACAACAACAAGAACAATCTCCGCAGTTTACTCATCTCACTTCTTTTCCAACTTTACTATCGGTCCGACTCATACACCAAAATATTATCCGACTTCTATTCAGCCCATCGTCGCGGTTCAAGATATCCGAGTGACGCAGCACTTACACGATGTCTAAAAAACATGTTGCAATCCACGGGACAACTCCCGATCTATATCGTTTTAGACGGGATTGATGAATGTCCGAAGTCTTCTGGCACAATATTCCCCCGTGATGAGGTGCTGATGCTCGTAGGAGAACTTATTGGATTACGAATTTCAAATCTCCATATATGCATCACTTCTCGTCCCGAAATTGACATCAATGCTGTCATTCACCCATTGACTTCTCATTCCGTTTCACTTCACGACGAGAGGGGACAAATCCAAGATATCGTCGACTATATCAAAGTTGTTGTCACCTCGGATCCAAGGATGGGCAGTTGGAGGACAGAGGACAAGGAAATGGTGATCTACACGCTTTCACAAGACGCTGACGGGATGCAAGTCGTTAATAACACGGATGCCAGTCAATGATCACTCATATCTTGAATATAGGTTCGGATTTGTCGCATCCCAATTGCACGCGCTCCGCGGGTGCCACCCTCTAAGCATCTCGCGTATTCTAGACGAATTTCCTGAGACGATCGATTGGATGTATGAGCGCGCTCTGCAAGATATTCCTGATAACATGTGGCAATGTTCCCACCTCATCTTGCAATGCGTTCTGGTGGCATCCCGCCCACTTCTTGTTGAGGAGCTGGCAGAGATTCTTGCTTTCGATCTGAACGCGAGTCCACTTCCGAAGTTTGATTCGAGCTGTCGCCAGAGAGACCCAGAAAACTCATTGCTGTCGATGTGCCCTGGATTTCTCGCCATCGTCGAAACAAATGGGTCTAGGGTCGTTCAATTTTCGCATTCCTCAGTGAAGAGATTCTTGACATCCAGTCGCCTCGCCTCGACAGGAGAAAGAACTGCCCGTTACCAGGTTAATATCCAACATGCACATACCAGCATCCTAAAAGGTTGCTTGAGCATCTTGCTCTCTGTTGACGGCGAATCGAACATGGATAACCTCCGGAACTTCCCTCTCGCGTCTTATGCTACCCATCACTGGATCGACCATGCCAAGGTCAGCAATGTATCGGTGCCTATACAAAATGCTGTTGGCCTTCTACTTAATCCTGAAAAGTCACATTTGTCAAAATGGATCGGCATGTACAACCCAGAGAGGTGCCAGTTATCACCACAGCATTCAAAATATCTCCAACACAGCTGGAGAACACCCATATGTCATGCAGCATTGTACAACCTCCATGACGTGACAGAACTTCTGGCCAACACGTCTTGGCAGAGTCGAAATGGCACCGCTCTCAACTATATGGAAGCACCGTTGATCGTGGCATCTGAATTGGGACATGTAGAAATCGTACAGCTTTTACTCAAGTGTGGTGCAAATCCGAATGAATCAGTACAAAATAAGGGAACGCCATTACATTGGGCGTCACAAGAAGGATGTCTTGAGGTTATTCGGGTTCTTCTCGAACATGGCGCGAAGGTTGATGCCCAGGACTACAAGAATTTGACGGCTTTGCATTGGGCGTCGCAAGAAGGACGACTTGAAGCTGTTCAGCTTCTTCTCAAACATGGAGCAGGTGTGGACGGCCTGAATTCAGGTCAGCGGTATTGCGGGTATACCATTAGCCCAACACCATTGCATCTAGCATCGCGTGAAGGACATCTCGACATTGCTCTTCTTCTTCTCGAGCATCGTGCAGATCCGAATGCCCAGGACAGTAAAGAAAAGACCCCATTACATTTGGCATTGGAAGAAAATCATCTGGACGTGGCTGAGCTCCTTCTAAAAAGTGGAGCCGATAAGGATTCCGCGAGTAACCAGCTTCATCTGCATTGGGCTCTGCAGGAAGGGAGACTCGAAGCTGCTGAGCTCCTTATTCGGCACGGCGCAGATGTCAAATCTCGGGACGACACACACGAGATCCCATTGCACAGGGCATTGCGAGAAGGACATCTCGACGTTGCCGAGCTCCTGCTTCGGCATGGTGCAGATGCCAATTCTCGGGACGGCAGAAACGAGGTCCCGTTGTGCTTTGCGTTGCGAGAAGGACGTCTCGACGTTGCCGAGCTCCTGCTTCGGCATGGTGCAGATGTCAATTCCCGGGAAAGGCAGAGAGATCAGTTTGCATTGCACTGGGCGTTGGAAGAAGGACGTCTCGACGCTGCCGAGCTCCTGCTTCAGCATGGTGCAGATGTCAATTCCCGGGACAGGCAGAGAGGTCAGTTTGCATTGCACCGGGCGTTGGAAGAAGGACGTGTCGACGCTGCCAAGCTCCTTCTTAAGCACGACGTAAATGTCAATTCCCAGCATCAGATGCAGACACCATTGCACTTGGCGGTGAACAAAGGTCTCCTCGAAATTGTTGAACTCCTTCTTGAGCGCGGCGCTGACGCGAATGCCCGAGACAACTATTGCCGGAGTCCACTGTCCCTAGCAGCGCAGAGGAAAGATCACGATATGGAACAGTTATTATTGAAGCATGGAGCCAGGAGGTAGTCACTAGAGATATGGATCTGCTGGAATGTAATCGTGTGGACAAGGTGCACATGTTGACAATTTAAGAGCATACAGAACTGTATATAGGCGTTTATGTACTTATGAAAAGTTTAAATTTGTATTTGATTCATCCTTCACCGCATGTTCGGCGGAATATATGTCATGATTGTCAGAACGTATATTAACGAGATGAGATGGACACAATGTACGAAATAACGAAGTAAGGCAATAGACAACGCAGGAGGACAAGATGAATTGATCTAGCTCTTGCCTTGTGAAAAGAGACATCGTAAAATGAGAGTCAGAGCATTTGCAAGATATATGACGCCGTGCTCGATTGGTAATAAAAAAACCGCGTTACGACGAGTAATGTTGTCCTCCTCACTGACGACAATCCGTGTAAGTACGGACACAGCTTGGATTTATCATTTCAAGCTACACCCTGGGCTATTCGACGATGACCTCACACATCTACGTTTTGTCTTGGCATATTGTGAATCAAACAAATATTAGATAACTCGTAAATCGCTTTTCGAACCGACGGTACAATGTTAACGCGCGGCGATGTGTGCGCCGTCGCTCCTCATTCTTGTCCTGTTGATATCCTGTTGGCTCAGATGCGAGCACTAACATTGGGAATACCACATGGATGGCATATCCGTAGGATGCGCTCATTCTAACAGAGGGCACGTATTGTGAGGACATGCGTTGTTGTTCAGTCGTCGTCGGTCATATCGAACTCTGCACCACGTGACTTGAACATGAACCCATGCACGGACACTCGTAGATCTCTCCGGCCCGTGCCCCGAAATTCACGTGAAGCAAACCAGGCTGACACTGAAGCTCTGAAGTACGCTTTTAGTATCTCGGAGGGAATGTCTAATCTTTAGACCTACAAAGTTCCTCTACCTGATGCCCGACACAAGGGTGATCTTCATCACAAGCACTAGGCACAGAGCTGTTCGACCTGATATACTCAGAGTCTCACCAACGTAAGTCAGGTAGTTGTTGATACTACTACACTTTCCTCGGAGGACAACATCACTCTCGTTCAATTCTATAAAATTAAGCTTAAATTTTATAGAACCGACCACGGCATTAGACCTTACAAATGCTTTGGCCTTCACCTTACGGACGTCTATTTTTACAGGGCAAGAGCCATTTCATTTCATAAACAAGCGTTCTGACAATAATGGCATAATATACCACTGAATGTGAGGAATGAACCAAATACAAATTTAAATCCCTCATAAGTACATGAACGCCTATTGTATGCTCTTAAATTGTTAAGATCTTGCCCACACGATTACGTTCCAGCAGATCTATATCTCTAATGGCTACCTCCTGGCCCCGTTGGAGTTGGGCGGGGTGCGCACGTCAGATGGAAGCTCGAGTGAAGACATCTTATTGCCCCTTATGTTAGCATGTATCTTTGTCTAGCCCCTGCCCTGCCTTTCCTTTCCCCTTCCAGCTCGCTCGGCCCTGCCTGTTTCCGTTCCACTATTCCACCATGCTTCAATAATAACTGTTCCATATCTTGATCCTTCCTCTGCGTTGCTAGGGACAGTGGACTCCGGCCATAGTTATCTCGGGCATTCGCGCCAGCACCGCGCTCAAGAAGGAGTTCAGCAATTTCGAGGAGCCCTTTGTTCACCGCCAAGTGCAATGGTGTCTGGATCCGGTCCTTAGAATTGACATCCACGTCATACTTAAGGAGGAGCTTGGCCGCGTCGAGGCGTCCTTCTTCCAACGCCACGTGCAATGGGAACTTATTTCTCTGCCCGTCCCGGGAATTGGCATCTGCACCATGCCTAAGGAGGAGCTCGGCAACGTCGAGACGTCCTTCTTCCAACGCCAAGTGCAATGGGAACTGATTTCTCTGCCCGTCCCGGGAATTGACATCTGCACCATGCCGGAGCAGGAGCTCGGCAACGTCGAGACGTCCTTCTCGCAAAGCCCTGTGCAATGGAATCTCGTCTGTGTTGTCCCGAGAATTGACATTTGCGCCGTGCCGAATAAGGAGCTCAGCAGCGTCGAGTTGCCCTTCCTGCAACGCCCAATGCAACGGAATCCCGCTGTGTTTGTGGTAGGAGTCCTTATCGGCGCCATGTTTTAGAAGGAGCTCAGCCACATCCAGATGTTTTTCTTCTAATGCCAAATGTAATGGGGTTTTTTCTTCACTGTCCTTGGCATTCGTATTTGCACGGTGCTCAAGAAGGAGAAGAGAAATGTCGAAATATCCTTCGCGCGATGCTAGATGCAATGGCGTTGGACTAGTGGCACGCCCACGATGCCCACGACTCGAATTCAGGCCATCCACACCTGCGCCATGTTTGAGAAGAAGCTGAACAGCTTCAAGTCGTCCTTCTTGCGACGCCCAATGCAAAGCCGTCATATTATTGTCGTCCTTAGCATCAACCTTTGCGCCGTGTTCGAGAAGGAGCCGAACAACTTCAAGTCGTCCTTCTTGCGACGCCCACCGCAACGGTGTCCCCTTGTTGTTGTCCTCGGCATTCACATTTGCGCCACGCTTGAGCAGAACCCTAACAATTTCTAAATGTCCTATTTCAGATGCCACGATCAACGGTGGTTCCATATAGTTGAGAGCGGTGCCATTTGAACCTTGCCAAGACGCGCTAGGCAGAAGATCTGTAACCTCATGAAGGTTGTACAATGCTGCATGACATATGGGTGTCCTCCAGCTGTGTTGGAGACTTTTTGAAGGTTGTTGTAAAACCTGACACCTATCTGGGTTGTACATCCAGATCCAGTTTGACAAATGTGGTTTATCAGGGTTAAGCAGTACACCAGCAGCATTTCGTATAGGCACTGATATATTGCTGACCTTGGCATGGTCGATCCAGTGGCGGGCGGCATAAGACGCGAGAGGGAAGTTCCGGAGGTTATCCATATTCGTCTCGCCGTCAACAGAGAGCAAGACGCCTAAGCAAGCTTGTAGGATACTGGTATGTGCATCTTTAATATTGACGTGGTAACGGGCAGTTCTTTCTCCTCTCTTGGCGAGGCGACTGGATGTCAAGAATCTCTTCACTGAGGAATGCGAAAATTGAACAATCCTAGACCCATTTTCTTCGACGAACGCGAGAAATCCAGGGCACATGGTCAACAAAGCGTTTTCTGGGTCTCTCGGGCGACAGCTCGAATCAAACTTCGGAAGTGGACTCGCGTTCAGATCGAAAGCAAGAATCTCTGCCAGCTCCTCAACAAGAAGTGGGCAGGATGCCACCAGAACGCATTGTAAGATGAGGTGGGAATATTTCCACATGTTATCAGGGATATCTTGCAGAGCGCGTTCATACGTCCAATCGATCGTTTGAGTATTTTCGGCTAGAATACGCGAGATGCTTAGAGGGTGGCACCCGCGGAGTGCGTGCAACTTGGATGCGACAAATCGGAACCTGTATTCTAGATATGAGTGATCATTGACTGGCATCCATATTATTGAGACTTGCATCCCGTCAGCGTTTTGTGAAAGCATATCGATCACCATTCCATTGTCCTCTGTCCTCCAGCTGCTCATCCTTGAATCTGAGTTGACAACAAATCTGATATAGTCGACGATATCTTGGATTTGTCCCCTCTCTTCGTGAAGTGAAATGGAATGAGAAGTCAATGGGTGAATGACCGCATTGATGTCAATTTCGGGACGAGAAGTGATACATATATGGAGATTTGAAATTCGTAATCCAACAAGTTCTCCCACGAGCATCAGCACCTCTTCACGAGGGAATATTGTGCCAGAAGACTTCGGACATTCATCAATCCCGTCTAGAATGATATAGATCGGGAGTTGTCCCGTGGATTGCAACATGTTTTTTAGACATTGAGTAAGTGCCGCGTCACTCGGATATCTCGAACGATATCTCGAAACGCGACGGTGGGCTGAATAGAAGTCGGATAATATTTTGGTAGATGAGTCGGATTGATAGTAGAGTTGGAAAAGAAGTGAGATGAGTAAACTGCGGAGATTGTTCTTGTTGTTGTTTCTGAAGTCAAAATAAAAGAAAGCAAGCGAAGCTGATCCGGTGGTTTGCATTTCATTGATGTCCTCGATGATCGCAGAACTTAGCGAGAATTGAGTTTTATGAATGAAAACGCTGGAAGGTAAACGTACGAAAGAACGCTCTTCCCTGAACCAGCTATCAAACAAGTCGTCAGTCTGTCGCACTCAACGATGAAGTAAAAATGAGTAACACTGACGCTTCCCGTGAATCGATAGTAGAGAACCAGATGCTTTCCATTCTGTGAAAGTGTCCCCTTCGATGAACCATTTTGCGGTTCCGCGATGTCGAGTTTTAGACGCATTGCTGTGAATTTCCCACGGATCTGTAGGAGACAGCCATGTATGAATGTCTTGCTGCAGCTGGTCACCTGTGGTACAGTCTCAGGATCATTGTCAGCAGTGACGGAACCAGGGAATAACTGACGTTTCGAATTGTTCATGTCGATTGTGTTCTGCTGATTGACAGCTAGTATCCGTCAGATATTGCGCCGCCAACTTTTTAACCAACCCTACACGTACATATAGTCTCTTGGAGACTCTCATCAGATTTCTTACAGTCTATTGAGACGGGTGTCAAGTTTCCAAGCAAGAAACTGGTTTGAACTTTACTTACCATCGATGAGAGCCTTCACATTTTGAACAAGACCGTAGATAACCTGCAGAGTTTGTGCAGCGGTTGTCCAAGCTTCGTGTTCTGTGTATCTATCCAGCCTCTCCAGTATTGCTTTGGCCTCGTTCTTTGTTGGAAGAGAGTCTGTGCCGCGTTTAGAAAAGTAATGGATCACATAGGGATAACTCACACAGTGATTTCTGATTCATATGTACTAGAGCGACGGTTAAGAGCAGCTCAACTATGATATTGACCACATCAGTAATTAAGCATTTTAGTTTCCAGTGGTTGCTCAACCCAAGAAACCAAATAAAACCAGAAAAAACTGGAAAAAACCAGGAAACTTCAGAACCTGGAAACCCATGTCTGATTTCCAGGAAACCTCTCAAATTGAAGTGCCATGGAAACCATGGAAACCATGGAAACCACAGAAACCTACTAAAATGTTACAACTTCTTTCTCTGGCTCACATCCAGGGCCCTGCTTGATTACACATGCCGATGGACTAATACATTACGATTACTGATCCAGGCTGACTGAGCGCTGATTACTGTACATTACTGATATGCTGACTGATGCACTTACAAAGGTGCTGACTGAGACTGCTTATTGATCGCTGACTGATGCTGACTGACCCCTCAGTCAGCATGCTTACTGTACACTGGATACGCTTACTCATAGGTAGCATGTAGCCCTATATAAGCACTGTATGTGTCATGTTTTCTTTCACATTATGGACTGCTTGGGTCGCATCCGGGCCCCTTTTGTTCCGCTTACATGCCGATGGACTTACAGTTTACGCCCTGACCCTCTGGCTGACCTCAGACCGATTACTGTACGATAAGGATGACCTCTCATCGTTGACTGTACAACTATGCGCCCTGACCCCTTCCAGCTCCCTATTTACGCCCTGACATGATCCTGATGACTGTACTTGTTCTTGTCCGCTTCGGACTGCCTCCGCCTCTAGGAGTGGCCTCTAGTGGCCTCTCAACGCGTTCCCCCATGTATATAAAGGCCCTGTAACTTGTAGGACGGACTTTAGGTCTGTTCTCTTTGTACCAATAACAAGTCGACGCCTCCCCTCTGCTTGTACATCCTCAGCTCCTTAGGCTCATTGCCTAATATCGCTTGAGACAGACTAACGTCGACCTGAGGCTGTGAAACACTCCAGCCAGTAGCAAGGTTCGACTTGGACACACCTAGGACTTGAGTGTGACATTAGAACAGACCTCTTGACAAACCTGGCAACCGATAAAGGAAAAAGACGAGCAGAGACCCCTCCCCTTGATCCATCCTTCTTCCTAAGAGTGACCCTACCTCGCCTACATCAGCAAAACCCGGTTTTGCGTCATAGTGCTCATAGTTGCCATAGCATCTCATAGTGACAT
>QFEA01004499.1:1165-18162 GCA_003315975.1 Lactifluus echinatus
CGGCGCGGCCCGCTTTGCAAGCCGCTCTGCGGCTGCATCAGTCTGAGCTGGACGGGCGGCGAATCAACGTCGAGCTCACCGCGGGTGGCGGCGGGAAGGGCGATGCGCGGCTGGCGAAGGTGAAGGCGCGGAACAAGCAGCTCACAGCACAGCGTGTACGTTCCGACTTTCATATTTCCTATTCCTATCAACTTGCTTTGGGTGCCATGCTGAGGGCGGTTTCGTAGACGCGACGATCGATCAAGGCAGTAGCACCGCAGGGAGGGGATGCGGGATTACAGGCGGCCTCGCAGCCACAGCGCTTCTCAACGACGTCAGGGGAAGGCGATGTCCCGCGCACGAAGCGCACCTGGACGGTAAATGACGAGGACAACGCCGGTGAGCACAGAAGAGGGAAGAGGGCGGCAAAAAAGCGCGGCACACGGCCAAAAAATTGGGGCACGGGTGTAAATGCACTGCCTATTGGATAGTGTCCTGTTTGCATGTGAATGAGGTATATTTTGACGGGCAGTCCGTGGTGCATAAAGTGCATGTGCATGAGTATATACAACTATAGTGAGGCGCAGCCACAGCTGGATAAGTCTATCATGATACTAGGATAAAGATCAGGAACTGAAAATGCAGCAGTCAGCCTGACATCTCTCGAGGCGAGTTTCGGACAGACTCACGAAAACAATAAGAACGCCGAATACTTTAAGCATAAGCCACCGGTTGCTCGAAATGCTCGCATAGTACTTGAGTAACTCGCGCTGTGCGCCGCCGACATTCGACGCGATGTCAAGTGTATCGGCGTCGATCCGCTGAACTGTCTCACGTTGCTCGGCGACCATGTGTGCGAGCTGGCTGAAGATCTGGCCCAGTTCTGCGATTGTAGTCTCAATCGATTCAATGGCTGTGGATCGCGATTGGATGTAATTATCCTGCATGATCTTTGTCAGCTTGGGCCTTGTAGGGGAGAACGACGGATCAGGCGCACCTGCTGCTCCACGAGTTGCATCTGTTGAAATGCGCTACTGCCACCATTAGGCGCACCCATGCCCCCTTCGGCGTGCTCGAGATCAAGGGCGAGCATACCATTATTTGGTGTTGCTCTACCCTTGCCTTTCGTATCAGAGTGACCTGATGAACCATCACCCATCGGGTCCTGACGCTGTGTGCTTGAAAAAAGGAACGAGTCTAGAGCAGGTCGGGTCAGTCCGGGGGGGAAAGGGACGCCATCAAAATTGGTGGACTGACTGGCCGGCGCTTGGTTCGCTGCGGCTGCGGCCGAGTACATGAATTGTTCTGTTCGGTCTTTGGATTCTTTCATGTTCTGGTTTCAGTGAACATCAGAGCCGTCATAAGATTGGCCCATGGGATAGTTTCACATACCTGCGTCCGGATCTCCAGCACATCTTTAAATGATATGCTCGTATCTGCGAGCTTGTTCTGCAGCAGCACGACGACATTATGGTTGTGCTCCTCAACCTGTTTCCCCTCGGCCGACTTGGAACCACCTTGCGCTTTACGTTGTTTCACATATGCCTGGAGCGTGGCAATCTGCTTGTTGATATTCGCAATGTCTTGTTTGATGACGAAAGTAAGTTCCTGAAGCAAGTGTTAGAGGCCTGGTGGAGCATGGCATCGCAAGAGAAGCGACATACACCGATCTCAACCGGTCTGTCGTCGAATAGCGTTTTACGTTTTGCCACTATGCGGCAATTAGTGATTGTTAGACATGAAGGAGTGGGCATGCATGCGTACGTTGTGCAAGCTTCCCGAGTTTGACAGCTGTATTGCTAATGTCCTTGCCGATCCCGCTGGCCATGCGCGTAAACTCGCTTTTACTGTCAGCGCGTGCTTGTTTGTCAAGAAGGCGCTGTTTGTCAGGATTTCTGGTGGGTAAAGAGGAACGACTACGAATTGAGTCTACGCAAGCGAGAAATTCGTTTGTACGGTCCTGTACTGGCATGGTGAAATAGATAAAAAAAATTAAGGAGATGGTAAATGGGAAACTGGTGAAGAGAAACGAGTAACGAGTGTGAGTGTCTTCCGTGGCTGTGACCTGACCCTCACCTCACAGCTTATCTGACCTCGTCCTAATTAGGCAGTGTGACGGTCACATCTGACATAAGCGCCACTGATATGTCAGACCAGGTAAGGTCGGATGGGTGTTGGTGGGTCACCTGCATGCGACTTTGCAGACTGTTAAGGGCTCCGTCCCTGGTCAGGCTTCCCCAATTACCCCAAAACTATACCTTTTCTCTTATTCCCCTCACACGACCTTTTTTTCCCTCCCCGAATCCCGTCTGTATCCCCGCTAGATACACCCACATATACAATCGAGCGTTCAGGATGCCGTATAATTCACCGTCTCCCAGAAACAAAGTCCTCGTGTTTGGTTCTGGAAATTTTGGGAGTTGTCTCGCGGACCATCTTGGTGACTCTTATCACGAGGTCTTTATGTGGTCGCGTGAAAAGAGCGTCGTCGAGTATTTCAATGAGCACCACAAAAACCCACACTATCTCAAGGGTCATTGCTTCCCGGACACGGTCTGTGCTGTAGGACCTGACCTCCCAGATGCGAGTTTTATCAAAAAGATGGATGTCTTGCTGTTTGCCATACCCACGCAAGGACTCAGGTATTATTCTCCTTGTATACATTTACGGGAGGGCATATGTGAACATCTTGACCAGAGCACTACTGACGAAATTACGGTCACGTCTTGACGGCGCCCGTCTTCCCTTGCTCATATTTGTGAACAAGGGTATTGAGACCGATACGAACGCATTGACGCTGGATATTATTGCGGATACCTGTGGTAAGGACATCGCCAGAGTGTCGACCTTCCTTGTGAGCAGAACAAATGCCTGATCACCGGAGTTTCATATCTGAATTACCGTTCTTTTCCCAGTCCGGGCCATCGTTCGCAACTGAAAGTACGAGAAACAGAATGTGGCCGTAGGGAATACGCTGATAGGTCTCTCTTGTGCAGTAATAAGACGACAACCAACAATGGTCTCGATAGCTTCCTTATCAGAAGATCACGCGGAGAGGGCATCGCTTGTCTTTCATCAGCCGTGGTTCCGTTGGTTTGTCTAGTCCCATTTGGCACAAGATTGCTGAGCCGTGACAGAACGTAACCACAGTTACAGAGGCGACGACCCGATTGGCATCGAGCTAGCAGGTGCCCTTAAGAACGTGTATGCAATCGCGGCTGGTATCGCAGAAGGATTGGGGTACGAGAATAACACGAGAGCGAGTCAGTTCATCGTGATCTCTTCGGAATCCGAACGGCCCTGCTGACTAGGAGGATCTCGGCGCTTCACAGGCCTAATTACCCGTGGATTATCCGAGATGACTCGAATCGGCGTGGCGTACGGAGCCAATCCGCTTACGTTTCTGTCGTTGGCGGGCGTTGGCGATTTGTTTCTCACCTGTAGTTCATCGACGAGTCGTAACTACACAGTCGGATTGAGGCTTGGACGCGGCGAAAGCTTAGATGAGGTTCTCCGAACCTTGGGAAGTGTCGCAGAGGGTGTTACAACTGCAAAAGGTCTGAAGGCTATTGTGGATGATCTGGAGGTCCCGGCCCCTCTTGCCAGTGCGGTGCGTTGGCAGCATTGCACTTTATCGAACAGTGTGCTGACATAAGCGATGCTCGACAGGTATACGAAGTACTATACGAAGGTAAGTAAGAGCAAAGTGGTGAAACACGCTTACCACTGAGTTACCCGTATATACCTAGGTCGGAATGTACGCGAACGAGCACAGGAACTGCTAGAGCAACCGATGGTAAAGGAGCTAGAGCTGCCTGCGAAGTGTGGGGGACCTGCGCAGGCGCTGATGAAGAAACTGGGGATTGAGGATTAGTTGTGTGTGTGTATTGCAATGAATGTAGTATTTTATGGGAGAGGGCGCTTGTGTGATCTGATCTGATCTGATCTGATCTTGATCTGGTTTGGTTTCCTTTCCGAGCTCAGTTAAATTTTTGGAGAGCGCTCGGCCGGATTGGTCCAACGCGTCCCCGGCGACTGCGTCAGTCAGTTACCCACCCACTCTCTCTCTCTCACACTCCCATTCTCTCTTTCCCTCGTTCCTCTCTCATTCAAAATCATGGTCTCGGATCTCTGTCAGGCGTGCTTAGATGCTGACATTAACAAAGTCAACCATCTCCTTGCCCACGTCTCCCCTCTAGATATCGAGGAAAAAGGTGCGTCTCTTTTTCTCCTTTTTTTCACTCACATCTCTTCATCATATTCCCCATCTTGTCCTACGCGCTTTCCCAATGTCTTTGCTTATATGCTTTGAAGACCAGGACGGTGTTACCCCTCTCATCGCCGCGGTCAAAAATGGCCACCGTGACGTGGTCAAGGCGCTCTTGGACCATGGTGTGCCACATCTGCCCTCTTCCCCATATTTGACCCTCATCAATCGCGTTTCCCTCTAGGTGCCAATCCTGCTCACATGTCGACCCATGGCCTTCCAGAGCAGTACACATCAGACCCTGCTATCGTGGAGCTACTGCGCGCAGCAGCAGTTCCCAAGGTGAATCCTGACGACCCTCCCCAGGACCCGAGATTCATCCACGACCCTAACATGGGTCCTCCCAAGGCTTATTACTTGCCCCCTCCCGGCCCTTATGCTTACTATCCTGGAATGCCAGTCCCACCTCTTCCCGAGGGTGCAATTCCTTACTATCCCCCTCCCCCTGCCCCCCCTGCGGCCTCTCCCCCGTCTGCAGATGACCAGGCCGCACACTCTGGAGGCAGCAATGTCTCTAACCTTCCACCTCCGGAAATTGCTCGGCTCATCCCGTGCAGGTACTTCCCGGCCTGTCGCTACGGAGCATCCTGCATCTTCGCCCATCCTCAAGGTCCGTATTATCCAGGCCCCATGCCCCCGCCTGCTCAATACCCCTCTCCCTATGAACAACCTCCGTATCCTCCTAACTTTTATCCTATTCCTGCACCGCATCCCCAGTTCCAATCGCCGAATGGTGTCCCCCCTCCCCATCATCTTTCCCCGGTTTCCCCACCGTCGGCAACGCAGCCCATTCCACCTCCACCTCCGCAGTTTGTGCCCCAGCGTAACACCTCGGAGATCGTTCCTCCTGTGCAGATTCCTTTCAACCCGTCAGGAGCTCCGGTACCTGCGCCCGGGCCTTACGGCCCCCTGTCCCCTGTCTCTCCTTCATATCCGCACCCCAACCAACTTCCCGTCCCTCTTCCCGTTCCACACCCACCTGCAGTGCATGCCTCCCCCCCTGGGCCACAGTCACCCACTGCACCTTACCCGCAGTCTGGCCCTCCGCCAGCCGCGCACCCACGCTACCCTACCGTAGCTGAACAAAATGGCATACAAAAGCCGCCTCCGCAGGACGGTTTGGGTTCACGTGGTGACCGTCGCATGAACGGGGGCTCAGCTTACCGTCGACAGTCATTTGGCGGCAGTCGCAAACCGCCGTGCCTATTCTTCCCTTCCGGTCGCTGCAGAAACGGGTACGTTATTCTAGTTTAGTTCCAAGTTTTAATGTCCACACTCGGCTAATTGGCCGAGGCACCGTGCCCTCGTTACAGAGACGATTGTCGCTTCCCCCACGTATTGCCCGACGGTCACGTAGTGGGTCGAAACGGTCGCTTCCGCTCGCCTCCCCAAAGCGCGCCAAACGGCAATGGCCAGGCGAGCCTGGAGGAGAATCTGGCCCATCTGTCAATTACGGAGGTAAGCCGATTTTCGGCACGGGTTTGATTGCGCGTTTTCACGTGGCTCCTGTTTCTGCATCTTTTTCCCTTGATGCGCCCGTAGAATGGCAACCATGTGCCACGCCAGGGAAGCAGTGGTAGTACGACTCCGTCCGAGCGTGGACCGCGCGGTGCAAATGGTGTGCATGCGCGTCCCTCCAAGTCTGTGCCCGCGCTGCCGAAGCAACGTGTGCCGAACGCGGATGAGTTCCCTGTTCTCGGTGGCTCGTTAACTCCGCCTCAGGTCAATGGTCACACGAATCATACGGGACCGACGGCTGCACAAATACTACAAGCCCCTCCTGTTCGCAAGGATGCGCCAAAGTTGGACGCAGCTCCTACCGAGGGGCAGGATCAGTTCCGGCCAATTGTTAGCCAGGTACGTAAACTCAGTTGAGTTGGGGTCCCGTACCCGTACAGCGCTGAATTGACACATCCTATCGGGTTTCAGAACGTCAAAAGTGCCTCTCAGGATGCTACAGCCCCGACCCCGGTTCCCGTCCCTACACTTCCTCATAAACTCTCTGTCTCCTTCGCCGCTGTTGCTAACGGCGCGCCCGACACCTCGAAGGAGGTGTCCGTCTCAGCATAGACCCACCATACTGATTGCACCTCTCCCGGCCCCTTCGCTCCGCATACATTAGACTCATATCCGTGTTTCTCTTTCGCACGTCCCACCTGTCCCACAGGACTATCCGCTTACGCAACCCCTGATCCTGACTCGCCACTCGCCCCATCATGTCTATATGTTTCACTATCTGTTCATTCGTCAGTTTGCTGCTCCTAGTATTTAAATATTGCTCATCAGCATGACGGGACTGCCCGCATCTTTCTACCTCTCGCACCCCATATTGCATGTGTCTGATCTGCTTGGTCTTTTTTCTCTCTTTTTTTTTTTTGGCTCGCTCGTACTTGCTGCTGCCTGTTGCACATTTATGACGATCTGATTTGGGCTCGTTATGTGCAGTATTCACTTGACCGCTCTTTTTTTTTTTCGTCTTTTATAGGTCACGATACATATAAACACAACCGACACGACACCTCATCACCGTTCCTCATCCCTTTCACGTTGTTGGTATTGCCGTTATCAGGCGTTGCGACGCTACAAGGATGGCCGTCGTTGTACACTCATCTCCAACTCAGAACTCTGGTTTTTTTGTTGGTGCAATACAGTATCGCCACATTGGGAGGACTGGTGGGTCCCCATGTTAATGTTGTTACTGTTGTACTTTCGCTCGCTCGCCGAGCGGGCGTTGTGGGTGAATAATCATAGATGACAGCATCTACACGTGATAAAAATCCGAACACCCGAAAGTGGTAGTACGGTTTCCTCGTGCATGTCGGACACACATGACGTGATAGATGAGTGGCTGCGGCGTAGCGTGGCGTGGCGTGGTGATGAGACCCCTACACCACAACGATCGCTCCACCGGTGCATAACCGAAGTGGTGCGCAGTGAAGCATCAATTAAGTATACGTAGTTGAGATTGATTGCGCTACAAGACCTAGATCGGTGATTGCGCTGGAGTTGCGATCAAAGGAGAAGAGGCCACAGTGAACGATCGTGTGACCTAACTAGGTATTATATATACCGTTCAACTTGAATACTTGGCTGCGCGGCAATTGGGTACAGCAAAAGGCACCGCCTCCGCCTTCGCAGTACAGGTGAGAGTGCCGAGCAAGGAATGGACAGGGCGTTGAATTGTTCCGTCTTCGATTGTTTCGAGAAGTCCACCTCCTTCTGCGCAATATTGGGCTGGATCCTTGCGATGGTGGTATTTGGGGCGGTGCCGTAAGGCGGTGAAGAAATACCTATACGACTTGTGGACCGAAAGGGAAGTGTGTTAGTGGGTCCAGGAAGGCAATGTTCAGCCAGCACGAAGAGCTGGAGTACGGCGGTGCCAGGGCGTCGTTTTCCACTCTCCGCATTGTGCGACTGACCAGTTTTTACGGGCTAGATCGCGATGTTTTCCTATCGATTGAGACGGCTGCTACGGCCTGGCGCAAGCTGATATGGGATAATTGCTCGAATTGCGCAGCCTCACGCGCGCACGTGACAAACACGGGTTGGCCTTAGACCTTCGCCGTCGCAAGTCGAGCGCTCTTCCTCAGCAAATCGACTTTGAGGCTGGCCATTTAATGCGTCTATTTTTGGGCGACATCTAAGCAGATATAACTCTAAGGAAAATGAAAACAGGAGACTTGACGCTCGTCACTCCAGTTACTGACACGTTGATGGTCATGTGTATGGAGTCTGGAGTCGATAACTTGGCGACGGCGGACGCATGTCACACAGCAATAGCAATGCGCATGTGCAATTTCTTCCAGAGACGCCTGTCCACTAATAAGAGTCTTTTCAGGGTGCGCGACCCTTTAATATACCGTCATAAACGGCATAATTGATCGCCACATTTCTACACAGAAGTGACATTTCTAAAAAGCATCCAAACGGAGATAACCATTGTATATATTCTAATCCGGTCCAGGCGCATCGCCCATTTTCTTATCATGTCCCGGCGTACTATCGCGATTCGTTGCTGGAGAGGGAAACAACAACATTGAAGCGCTGTACAAGGCCTTGAATCCCCTTCCTCCACTTAGTAATAATGTTAACAACGGCAATGGCAACCCCTCCCAGCTGGCTCGCATACTCGCAACTGTCTTCGCGGAGAATGAGACCCTCTCCAAGGATCTTTCCATTGCCAGAGCTCGCTATGAACGCGCAGCGCAAACTCTCGCCCTCCTAAGGCTTGCAGATACCTCGCTTACTGTCACGGACGATGGTATTACTCCCCTGCCTGCCACCTATCCTGAGTTTTCTATGAAGACTGTACTAGAACTCCGTCGCACCTGCATGCTGAAAAGGCAGCGCGTGAGGCAGCCGAAGTTCGCTTGCGTACGGCATCTGAAACCTTGTTAACCGTCGACAACTACCTTTCAGGTGCTTCCTCTTACTTCTCCCAGCTGCTGCATAAGATCTCTGCCAAGCAGCCTTTCGATCCTCTGCTAGTTTTCCCACGCTTATCGCCCTCACGAGTCAAAACCACCATGCCTCAGCTGTTTCAGAGACTTGACCCGCGTCCCCGAAGCCTCAACCTCTTTCTCGGCTTTCCCATTGAGTACGTCGCTGCGGAGACAGTAACGAGGATACCCTTCCTCCCAAACGCATCTGCAGGGGTTGTGGGGCCTGCCAATCCATCGAGGTATGTATCACCTCCACCATGCTTACTGCGTACAGCAACATCTCTCATGCGGCCCGATCTCCAGGACCAGTCAGTAGCCCTCTCCCATTCTCCGACATGCTACGGAAGTTCGTCCATGCCATCGGAATAACCAAGGTTTGAAGCATCGGATAACAGGTCGGCGTTGTCTCCTCAATTGAGCCACGCATACGCTGTGCCTTCATCGAACGCCGATATCGTGTCGCAGTCCAGTGCCATCAGTCGTGCTATTCCGCTCACGGCCAAGGCTCAGGATGAACAGTAGACCTTATAGGCCTCCATTTAGCCTTCGCAGGAACTACCTGTCTCCGTGAGTGGCCTCGTTTCCCGAGGCGAAGAACCACTGGAAGACTCCAACGGCCAAAAGCCTAATAATATTCTGGATACTCCAAATGTGGCAATTGTCTGCCCAGCTCTACCAACAGTTGCCCCGCATGATGAGCGTCGAGGGGGCGCACACAGCACAGGAGAGCTGTCCGACGGTATCACATCCACTGCCATTGGGCGGGATGCATGCCCATCTGTTTCAACACCGAAACCCTCCTGTAGTTGTTTGTCTCCTATTGCTTCGTTTTGCCGGATGGGCGGGCGCGTACTCATGTCCTGCGCATCGTTCTCTCCTTCAGACTTTGCGTCTCCTACCGGCTATTTAGGTTCTTCAGGAACTACGCTTTATTACCCTATCGGAAATCCTTAAAGTGATAGAGCCCGTCACGTTTACCACTGCCCTCAATTGTTTGGATGGCCTTGGAGCTTTATATCCGCGGCAACGATAATTCTAGGATCGCAAGTAAGCTTCGTGAGCTCGAGCAAACACTCAGTGACCTGCAGGTTTTGCATTGGAGGTTAATATCTTACGCGACCTCAAGCGGAAGGACGAATTCATGACGGCAGCAGGCCGAGCGGTATCGCTTTCAAGGCGTCCCCATCACTGAAGTGGCCTATGCGTTACTCGATCAAGCTGTGTTCCTTTTCACCTCAAGGACGAAGCCGCCGCACTAGCGTTCGAACTGCAACGCGAGGTAGATGACAACGGATGCCCGGATATAAAGTGTATTTCCGCACTGTGCCGAGTTTGCCTCTCGATGATGCGCATCGGAGCTGACGACGATCTGGTCTCCTCCGGCATCAAAGAGGCAATTGAGCTATCTCGCGCGTCGTCAAATGTGGACTCCCAAATAGTGCTGGCAAGCGCACTCCTTACAAAATCAAGGATACTGTCTTCACAAGGGCAGAATGAGGCTGCATGCCCGATCACTGCGGAAGCCATGGCTCTTTCTCCGCGATATCAGTCTCGAACGATCGCCCTTTTCTCTCTTCCTCGCACGTGTCCTCTGTGTCCTTGCCGATCATCTCGTCAAAGCCAATTGCAAGCGTGGGTCGTTCTCAGCTTCACAAGCCGCAGTCGAGCTCTGGCACACCCTGATATTATCTGCTCCTGGCCAACCACGCCTCATTTGGCCTCGGCCCTTTTCTATCTCGCCAAGTTCCGTCAAATAGATGGCAACAGCAAAGTATCCAGTGAAGGATTCCGAGTCGCCGAATCCGCCGTCGCCGCTTTCCGCGAGGTATCTCCCTTGGCTGACCTCGGAGGTGCTCTGTTCCTCTACGCGGATCGCGTGTTCAAGTTTGACAAAAGCCGTGAAGTAGCTATTTATGCGATCGAGTATGCTAAGCAAGCTGTTGAGGTGCAGCATGGGCAAAAGCGGCGGCAGATGATCTATCCGTGGACAATCTCCTTAAGATGTTTCTGCTGGACATTTTCCGCTGAGCCCCCGAGGTAGATATACACCAGGACGCCTTCCCTTACATCCAGGAGTTACAACGTTTCAGTGTCCGGGAAGATATGGGTGAGTCTCCTCTACAAGTTCTGTACGCCCCATTCGCCAACGATAGAATAGGCTTGGTGTCGGATCAAATTTTTTGGGTCCAAGTGGCATTCCTCAGCATGCGAGTGTGCGTGCAACCAATCAGGAAAGTAACAAGCCCCTGGACCTGAATACAGACCCACCGAAATTGACTGGTTGGTGCACCTCCTCGGCTGCGGCGAGCAGCTCTAGACCGTGGGTTGACTGGGGAAAAGCGAGGGATGGCAGGGGCAAGTGGTTCCATGCCCCAAGTCGACGAAGGAAAAGGGAGGGCAATTGGCCCTTCGATCGACTTAGGCAGGCTCGGGTGTGCGGCGGACGAGGAGATATTCAGCCCCAGCATAACTGCAGCCGCGGCACTGCCCAACGCACATTCCCAGGAGTCACGAATATGCGTTATTTCTCCAGAAATTCTCCAGAAATATGTTCGGTGCTGGAGGAAATAACCTCTCGTTCTATCCTCGGCGGCATGGGTGGCCATGGCTTTGGATTGGGTTTGCTCTCATGGGCAGTTCAGGAATGAGTGGCATTGGCATTGGCGGTCGCAGTTCCAACGACCGCCTTAGAGGTGGTGGCTTTGGAGGTGGGTGGCATGGGTGGCCCTACACCTACAGACTGTTCCCTAAGCAGCTTGAGTGGCTTTAGCCAAGGCGGACCGCGTAGAGCAGGTACCTGCAGCGAGAGGTACGTATACGGACCGGGTCTTTCTGACATTCCGTTCAGCACTCCGGAGAAAAAATCCAGCTTGACACGTTTACTCAACTCGGACACCTTTCCCTCACGAGCTGACCTTGCCCGTAGGATGGATACAGGTTGTGTACTAATATAACTTGTGTCTTGATGACCAGTCATCATCAGAAAACATGCATAAGACTTTTCTAAGCTTATTTAGCATATAAATTTATGTAGCAGAGATATAAAAGTTTTAAAGTTAACAAAAGTTAAAAAAGTCAGTACGTTGACGAGTGACATATAGGACTGGAAAGTTAAGTTGACCACACTTTAATTTAAAAAAGTAATTAAATAGAAAAAAAGTTTTAGAAAATAGGAAGCTTTCATTGGATGCATCTTCGTTGTAGATTTAACCTTTTATTTTTTACTTATTTACTATTTCACTTGTCGTCCTTTAGTTGGATTATGTACGTATAATCAACCATGTCACTCAACAACTCAACAATGCATCCGCGTTGCCTGTACGAGGTGTTTTTCTGACTCCGGAGACTGTATACCATACGCAGCGCAGCTGAAGCGGAGCGCAACGTCTGCGGCATCCCGTCCAAGCATTCGGACGGCGCAAACGGGGTTCTGCCTTGAGCATGCGACGGCGGACTCGGAGAGTCCTAGTCATGACGGCCTTGTTAGACTGCGCTGCCATACGCCGCAGCAACGAAGAAGCTGTCGCGGGCACTCGATCCCGTTCGTCACGCGGCCCAGAGCGGCCTTCAAAGAACGCAGACCTCTTGCTGTCACGCGTCAAATTGATCACATGAAGCCGTAGAGAGTTGAAGTGGCACTCCCCACTGGGGTCCGTTCGCTGCCACAATCAGGTAGTTCACTTGCTATTTCACTTTCCCAGTAGCTGCGTTATTGGTATCCGTCCATTATGCCGTGACTTTGTGTCGACAATGAACGCTGGTTCTATTTGCTTTCACCACGAGTTGCTGCGGCTGTAGTTCTGGCGCAGTTCCGCTCACCGTGCTCTGGTCCGATGGGTCTTGCAGGGCGAGTCAAGAGAATGGTATATAATTCTGGGAAATTGAAGCGGCCCTCTGGATAATCCTGCAGCATGGTCTATATTCTCCTCGCAATCGCATTCTTCCTGATAGTTCTGGCGGGAGTAGGGCTCCTACGGCGTCAGCAACTCCATATTTTCTCGACGTACTCCGACATCCTTTTGATTTTGGACCCCCCTCAGGCCTCTATCAACGAACACTTGTTAGCGCGTTCCCTGCCGAACAAGCGGCTCGTTCATGCCTTTCAATTAAACAACACATTCGTCAATCCGAATATAGGGATCCATAAACAATTTGTTTCCCGCGCTCGGGAAATCCTCCGTGGGCACACAAAGACTTTCCGATGTTTTCCGGACACGGTTCGGGACATTGTCATAGGAGTGGCATCCCGCCTTCCATCCGAGTGCCGTCACAACGCAACACCTTTTGACCAGTTCATTCAGGTTGTTACTCTTCGAGTCGTTATTTGTTCTCTCCTAGGAGGCAATATCCCGGAGGAAAGTGACGAAGGCGTAGAGTTTGTCGTCAAAGTCATTAACGACCTTTGGGCGCTTTCCAAGGAATCTACAACTCCCATGCGACCCGAACTCCTCGAAAAGATGAAGATATATTTGCTGCTGTGGCTCCCAACATACGAGCGCCCGCTCGATTTTGTCATCCCGGCGTACGAGACCATGTGGCGCGTCGTCGCAGTCGCAGTAGCACGTGCTGCTCGTGACCCTGCTGCTTGTGCAGCGTTTTCAGCTTACCTGGACTCACCAATCGAGAAGCAGTTCGGATGTTTCAAGGATGAGGATGAGCAGCCGAGCGTGGAAGCCTTCATGTGCGAAGTGTTACGTCTCCATCCGCCGAGTAGACGCCTTCGGCGTGTGGCACCTTCGCCCTTTTCGTTTTGGACCCGCACCGTATATGTCGCCGACCTCGAGGCCCTGCATCGGGATGTGGCCATCTGGGGGGACGATGCGGACACTTTTAACCCCATGCGCTTTCATCCCTCTCGCCTATCATACGAACAACGTCGCGCGTTTATTCCTTTTAGCTGTGGCCCATTGCGATGCATCGCCTTCAAAGAGGCGCCACGCTTCGCAGCCATCGTGGCAGCCTCTGCGCTGGAAATTCTATGCGGACCAGATGCAAGAGATATGCTGGTACATGGAGAGAAATTGGGTTGGAGAGAAGGATGGGAGGGGTGGTCTGTCAAAGTGACCAAATGATCTTGAAAATAAAAATGGGTGATGTCGATAGATTGACAAAGAGACGATCCGTTTGTACGTACTATACTATATAGCTATACAGATTTGGTATGCCAGAAGGGATACGATTATATGGTCTGAGTTGATGAAGACGGCACAGCCTGTGAGAGCATCGAATATTTTCCATCTAGACCACCCAGACTTGCAGGCTCGCACCCCGAATTGGGCAGAGGCACCAAAGCTTATTGAATGGAAGTACAGTAACTTCTTCTCAGAGTGGGTGATAAAGTTGCTCCTCGTTTGACGCACACAGTACGGACCTAATTTCCGAAAGCGGCAATACACACCCCTCGCCTCGTGCAAGAAAACGAGGACCGGCGAATCATATCAGGGTTTGGTCGAGACGTGGAATGATACGCGTGCTCGCCTCATTTAAGACGTTTCGAGGGCTGCGGGGCAGTGCTTTTAGATGCAATCCCAATCCCTGATTGATTACAAAGGGGTTGAGACATGCCGAAAGGGCTGCGGAGCAGAGGAACGTTAATAGCACTGGAGAATGCAGCATCAAGTCGGTGAGGTAACCGTATGTGAGGCCGGCCGCATCCTTGTGAACAAGATTTGTGAATAAGGCAAGGTAGGGCAAGAGAGTCCCCGCTAGAACCCTATCATATGATAAGAGAGAGCGCGAGATTGGTCGATATTTAGCAATCACTGCATTCAAATGAATCGACTGGGAGGCTGTGGCTATTATGCCTCACCTGGAAAAGTCTCAGTCCATTTTCAGCTACTTGCGTTCATTCCGGAGATTTCGTGATAGACCCAGTAAATCCCACTAAGACAAGCCGTGTCGGGAAAGGGAAGGAAGGCTAGGACAGGGCTGAGCATGAGGTCGCATCGGTATTTTTCATCTTACTTCGGAAAAGATATCGGGGGAACTTCTGGCTTCAACAAATTGGTACACAGCGTCCAATGCAGGGATATCGCCAGGGCTGTGAGTTGGGGCGATGCATGCGTTCGAAATGGAAGTCGGCTGGGGGCAGTGTATACGTAGAAGGCATACGACCACAGCTTGAAGTTTTTCTTCTGCTTCGAACTCTAAATATAACTGATCATGATTGATCACGAGCCTGTCGTTCACACTTCACATTAAAGCGGCAAAACAGCGGTGGCACTGTTGTCAGGGTGTTGAGACATTACCGGAAACGGAAACGGCGGCGGAAATGGTCCGGATCCGTGCCCAGCACAGTTCGCGACCTGCATGGCTGGCTCTGTGCCCAGCGGGAATAGCAAGCCAAGAGGTACCGGTGGCTCGTCAACCTCTTCCAATTCAAATGAGCCTAACAAAAGACCTTAGACAAGCCGTCACGCAGCTGCACGCCAAGTCAGGTAGAAGCTGGCGTCTAACCCCTCGTGGTTGCCGTATGTCGTGGACCAGGCAATGCGCGACTTCTTCGAAAATGAAAATCCACCCCTTTTCCTTGCACAGAGTGCATGGCTGGGTTTCCACTCCCAGCACTAAGCCACTATAACGTACACCCGTGCGATGTCCGATCGTTTCTTGGTTTGTATTAAATATGTGGTTGCGTGGGTGGTGGCGCCTGACAGGGCACTGTCCTTGTTAAAAACTGCTCCGCATTCAGCAGCTCTGCGCACATTCCTTTCCACCACTACGAAGCGGGTCATGTCAGGTTTATCACCAAGTCTAACCCAAGCATCCCCAGACCAGGTAGAACCAATGAGCCTGCGCGAACGGCGTTTAACTGATCATTTTTTTGCTATCTTCAGAATGGAATCCCTGGAGAGAAGCTTGCATCGTCTGATGCAGATGGCAGGGTTATCTCGCAAGGATCACACAACCATATCCTCTACAGCATACTCAGGTACCGGACGACATTCCCCTCCCCAACCAGGGACTTTGAAACTCACATCGCCCATTAGCCTCGTCATTCCCAACGAGCCTCAACGCTCAATCTCGAATACCTCATCAAATCATGGCAAGTTGGTTCCAGTGGAGCGCCGCCAACTCGCTCCTATTATCGTGGTAGTGTAAGTAATCTGAATACCCTCGCACATGAGCCATTGTCTGATACCCGTTGCCCAGTTGCGTTGAAACAGCTTTCCTAAAGTGGATACGCCAATCTTCTGAGGATGTCGTCTCCCCTATCTTCTTCACAATTCTTTTAGGGAGTTTTGCATGGCCTATGTGGTCTCACCTCCAGCGTGTCCACTACCGACTCGACAAATTATGTGAGAAGATTGAAATCCTTGAGCATGCCGTCAGGGTATAAATTTCTCTACGCATTATCTCAACCAGCGATTGACGAGCTATATGTAGTCATCATCCTCTATTCCTTCCCCTCCGATTGACTGTGCCCCAGTTATGGAGATTGAACCTGATCTTCAGGTTCAAACAGAAAGGGAACTCGTGCCGGAACCGCATGTAATCCCCGTCACCGCAGAACAAGGTGCTTCATCAAAGCATGAAAGGCTGGTAGAGACACAGGAAGACTCCGAACCTTACGTGCATGATCAAAGCCCATCGGTTGTCGAACACCCAGTTCCGAGTTCCCATGTGACACCAGCTGTCCCGCTTGTTGAACATCAGCGGAGTACCCAAAATACGGAAAGCTCGCCTGGCGATATCCCAGACCCAGACAGCGCCACTGAGCAGGTTGCTGGCCCATCTGTTCTAACCCAGGAATCGTCATATAGTCGTTGGTCTCCTATTCTTCTTGAGATGAAGCAACGGATCGAGCAATTTGCCGAAGGCAGACTTCAGAGGATGTCTCACTTGGATCAGGTATGTAAATTGGTATCAGTCTCAAAGAGGAGGCTCACCCATCCATACTTCACGTCCCACAGAGAGAGCCATCCAATATTGTTTTGCTTCGCCGCATGGGCGTGCGCGTGTTCATGTCCTGCGCATCGTTCTCTCCTTCCGACTTTGCGTCTCCTATCGGCTATCTGGGCCCTTCAGAAACTACGCTTTATTACCCTACCGGCAACCCCCAAAGTGATAGGGTCATCGCGTTTACCACTGCCCTCGATTATTTGGATGAACTTGAAACCTATATCCACGGCAACAATGATACTTTGATTGCGACTCAGCTTCATGAGCTCGCGCAAGCGCTCAGCGACCTGGGTCTGTTTGAATACGCCTTGACCACATGTGGTTTTGCGTTGGAGATTGTCGAGGGCTTATATGCCGCGGCTCCCAATACGTCTCGTCTCGACCTCGCATCGACGCTATCTCTCCAG
>QFEA01004590.1:0-13504 GCA_003315975.1 Lactifluus echinatus
CCTATAAACAGACCAGGGCTTGTCCATCCCTTGCGCTGAGTCACACAACACTCCCTTGACGGCCAAAACTGATGGATGAACTCCTCACGATTAATGAGAGTCCGGGCTCTATGGCCTGAGACGGACACAAACTTGACAATGACGACTTTATCGAGCAAATAATCACCGATGTCCCCCTGGACACGGAACGACTTTTGATTAGAAGCTGCTTTCTACTACGTGTGTCTATTATAATAGATAATAGATAGTTATCTACTTCACGTACGTGGCCCATCCTACCCTTGCTTGTATAGTACAGTGCAGACCCCCGACTGAAGTGCCGAGCAGGTAGAAGGTGAATTTCGGCATGTCACGAACGGTGGCAAATGGGGACATTGTGCGAGTGCTGTCCTCTGGGTGGTGTGATAAGTTTTTACCTTGAGCATATCGTACTCTGTCCGACAACTGCCAAATGCTGTACAGTCCAATACATTACATCTGTAACATTACATCTGTAAAAGCTCTGATAGAAATAGGTCTCAGAAATTAAACCCGCACCGTGCACGGGTCCTCGGATACATTTGACGCTGGGGAATGCGACGGATTAAAAAATAAATCTGTCGGATGTCCAAGTTTCCCTGTCTGCGCTTCGAATTCCGAATCCGAAACACCGATTGATATTCCTCACTGGCTTGCCTTCGCATCTGGCAGCTCTCGCCTGCCTTCTCTTCTCGCGTCTACCGTGTCACAGTACCATAACCGTAAGGAAATTGCAAGTACGTCCGTCTTCACCGCTCACAGCCAGTTGCCAGCCTGAGTCCCCAAGATCGCCTGGCTTCGCCGTCATCCTTAGCTTCGCACAAAGTTGCTCAATGAGTCGATGTGTGTCTTCACAGAAAGGAACGCACGTATATACAGTACCTGCGCTTAGTGTTCGACACGGGTAACCCTCGGGTGTTACAAGCATACCCGTACCCGTACCCGTACCCGTAGGCCACGGGTAGCAGGTTTGCACGGGTACGGGTAGCGGGTCTTGACCCGTAGGGTAGTCGGGTAAACCCGCATGCGATACGCGCGTGCATCTTGTGGTCGGCGGACAGTCGGAATATCATCAACTATGTACTACAATTGTATGAACATTAACTAATGACCTCCCAATCATCATCAGACTGAGGGAGAGGGGATTGCAGCAGAAAAAAGAGAAAGAATAAATAAAAGCAAGCGCACGCGTTAGCTTTCGAGAACAACTGGAGCTCGCTCGCTCCCTGAATCGCACACAAGTTTGCCGCTGGCTTGACATGTAGCCAGCTACAGTAGCAGACCAGGAACAAATGTTCGAATTGAAGGAACCCGAGGTCATCTATGAAGATGTGTAGTACTGTATTCATTGCATTCTAGTTTCAACCCATGTACAGGCAGGATTTTATTCCGAACCGAACATCCTCCCACTTGAAATAACAATATCAGTGGCTCTGTACGGCTCAGTGCCAGTGTTCTGTACTCTCCGTCCTCATGGATACATACCATTATATTTCTCCTCCCGGATTTTCAACCTCCATCACCAAAATATTGAGATACTTTCTTTAATAGCCCACGACTTTGTCCGGCCGGTGATGCACTGGGCACAACCTTCTCTGCGGCTGATCCTGTTGGTCCTCTACGTGCATCGTTCTCATCGGCATAGGTTTTGCGTTGTATCCACCGAGCCCATACACTCTCTCCGGAATTGCCCTTCTTCCCTCCGGTGCCTGCGCGTAACAGCGCCCTTGCGGCGCTTAACATATCCATTGCTGGCGTCGCTCCTCTCTCTACCATTGCTGATGAAATCTCCTCTTCCCCATCAGCGCTCATGAACGGTGTTATAAATGGAGACAAGGGGAATCGTAGCGCCGCGCTGCGCGGTAGAGGGCCTGGCTCAGCCACTACATGACCGAACAATGAGCCCTCGGTGCGTGCGACGCGCATTAGCCGCCAGCCAGCACTTTCCACGAGTGACCTCAACTCGGGGAGCGTACGCTCTTGTCCGCCAAATGTCACTTGCATCTATATTCATTGTTAGTACAGTACAGAGAAATTTTATGGAAAAAGGAAACTGACAGTCATATCGAGCCAATAAGGATTGGCACTTGCCGCGCCGAGGTTGGCGAGAAGTGGCCAGCGCGCACCTCGTAACGGCTCAGTACCACCCTCAATGCTGAGCTCCGAAGCTTTTGCACTAGTACATGCATAAGGTAAGAGATGATCACCGATGACAAGGTACGTCGGTTTCCTATCCGGTGCACCCTCGTCCGCGGCTCGCCGCAACTGGAGAAGGATGCGTCGAGCTAGGGTGTCTGGCCAATCGTGGCAAACAACACGCAGGAGAAACACTGCAGGCTTAACGTCGCCATCATAAGGGGGTTGAGGTTTGAAAAAGTCATGCACTAAAAAATCCTTGGTCAGTTTCTCGTCTAGAGATGCAGTGCATCTAGTTCATCTGCGCGTCACGAACCTTGGAAACATACTCTACCAGATTTGATCAAATCGGGGCTGTGAATCTGCCAGGCCTACGTTGGCATCAATCAATGTCGTGACGGGGGCTAATAAAAAGAAGTAGCCCTACATCCTCCCCAAGTCTGCATACTGGCTCACGATCCTGTATGACGAAACGTAGCTTGGGGAAACGTTCGGCAAGTCTCAATGTCGTCGACCCGACTCCACCACCAACGTCTATGACTAATGCGCCTTCCGCTAAATCTGGGAATGGGAAGGCTTTCACAACCCGTTAATGACATAACGCTCTTTTCAGAAAATAACGGTAAGAATACCGCATAGATCTGTATCCGATGCACCCATCCATCCTTCGGTGCCAGCCATGGCCCTAGCAAATCTCGCAAGCCGGTTCGCATTCTCTGGAGACTCGAGCCAAGTCCAGTATGGGAGGCTGGTAGCTTGAGATAAGTTAAACGCTGTGGGAACAAGTGCTGGTCCAGTGTCTGGTGTAGGTATGCGCGGAGATGAACCTAAAAGGAAGGAGGGGCGGTCGTCGGTGGAGCCAGATAATTTGGGGCGAGACAATAGACGGCGGATAACAGGCTGTGCACGGGCGAGCGGAGATCTCGACACGCTCGGCGTAGATGGGGACACTGGGCCAGAGGAAAGAGAGATAGGGGGGAGGAGTGTGGGCGTGCTGGTCGCAGGCGTTGGCGTAACCGAAGTAGGTGGCTCTATGCTACTGCTACGAGATGATAGACCTGTCAAGTCTGCACGCTTTGAATTTGTGTCTGGACAACGGAGGAGAGCGTCTGTAAGATATGCGGATGCTTTAAAAAGCTCGTCGGTACTGCGAACATGGGCGTGTAAGCGAGCAAATGACGGGATAAATGAATGAGGAGAAGCGTACTTGAGGGCCGCAAAGGCGGCGACGCCTCCGCATTCGGCGTCATATTTCTTCCCAGGGCTACATGAAAGCAAGTCAACGCATGCGCAGGACGTGCAGGAGGAAGGAAGACCCACGCAGATCGGCATTCGGTGAATGATCGCCCTGAATCTAAGAGAGCGGAGACACGATTAAGTGCGAAAATGTCTGGTTCGCATTCCCGTATGATATGATGAGTGGCAAGAAGCCGTAATATGTGACCTAGGCTATTTAAGAGAGAAAAGGGGGAACGTGCAGTCGAGAGAGCATACTAATTTTTACAGCGTCTACGCCGACGCTGGCGGATATTTCTATGACGGATAAACCCGAGGGGCCAGCAGCGCTGAGGAGCTCCGGGATGTGGGATGCCTCAAAGAAGCGTAAGCAGGAAGGAAGGTGGTACTTGGGGGAAAAGGATTCTAAATCAGTGTGAAAAGACCAGAGAAGAAATCGGCGTACGATCATGCTAGCGTCGCATATCGTAAGAAAAGGCGGACGGACGACGACGGCGAGTTGTGAGGCCGCAGAGACGATGCGAGAGATGGCATTGGCAACATCTGGACGAGATGCGAGCAGCTCTGCGGGAGATGAGGGGTCTCCAGGAAGGTTGAGATCAGGGAAGTCGAGAAGGGCATCATCACTTAAGGGAGGGACCTGGGATTGCGAGTAGTGAGAGGCAGAGGAGAGTGTGTGGTTGGAAAGAGAAAGGAGCGGGGGAGTAGGCGAGCGATGGTGCTTGGGAGAAGGCGGTGCGGATGAGGAGGAGGAGGATGAAGATGAGAATGAGGCAGAGGTGGAACGGTGTTCAGATCTGTAGGCGGCATATATCTCGTCAATGGCATCGCCAATAATGGCCTGTAAGGCGCGCAGTGTCGCGAAGGTCATGCTTGGGCAGGAAATGGCTGTGATGCAGTGGAAGCGCCCTTTTGAGTATCGAATTGCATCTCTTCTTGAGATCCTATGAATGCCAATCGACGCTTCTACGCGTGATTTTCAATTGAATTAGAAGTTCTATAAATGTCTCGAGGATAAACCGTTATGGTATACAGTGTGACGACAACACCTCCGACTGCGAGATGTTGTCGACAGTCTCGGAGAGCGCAACGAACGCGTCCAATAATGCAGGCACTATGAATGGTTCCCGGCACTCCTTCTGAACCTCTTGCAGGATACGAGCATGGTGCGCCCGCTCCTCGGCAAGAGCAGCCTCGGCTGCTACGCGTGCAGCGGACTCTTTGTACGCCGTATCACGTAGCATTTCTACATACGATGCCAATACGGGGATGTATTCTGCTCCCTCTCGTGAATATGATGGATATCTTCAATGAGAAGGACGCACGAGCGAGATCCTCAGCTTGGCCTGGAGGAGAGAGGCCGATATTTCGAAACATAGCCAGTAGCGCAGCCTCGAGCTTGGTGGTCTTAGCCGAGCTGCTGCTGCTGCTGCTGCCAGTGGTGGTCGAATCGACAACCGGGAAACGCCTTGACACAGTAGGCGATTTTCCACTAGGTATCTTGCGTACATTCGGTGGAAGCACAAACCTTCATGACCCGTTTTAGCTCGTGAACGGAAACTCAAGCAAGTTGAGGATAAGCGTACACCATCAGACAAACGCTGTGCACAAAGTGGACCAATGATGAGCCCATTTGAGAATAGGAAGAGCAAAAGCGGTATTACATTGACTTCTCCTGCATGGTCGACGCCTCCATCGCCTTACACCGGTCAATGATGCTCTTCACCAAGAGCTGATTGGTGGACGTGTTGAGTCAGCGATATTGAAGTTGTATGATTGATACAAGTGGACAACACGAGATCGCACGTTTTTAGTCTCCAGGTCCCAGTACATATCGATAATACCTGTGCCATCGATGGGCTTCACGATGTTCGATAATTTGGGATGTGGTAGACGAAGGCTGCTGAGAATTGTCCTGAGCCAGGGAACGAGCGATGATATAAGATCTTGATCGGTGTGTGATACTTCCAACCCGCTCCGCCCATCGAACTGTATGCGCAGGGCGACTGTAATATGTCCTCTGTGAGCTGCAGCGCGGGACATGCCAACGGCATTCACCTGGCTGTGATTGCGTTGCGATGTTGATTGTTTGGCCAAAGTGTGTGATGTGATTGATTACATACACAATACCGCACATATAGATGACTCCGTAAACGACATCGCAGCACACAGCACAGCAAGGAACGAAGAAAGGTAGAACAAACACTTGCTACAGAAAACTTGCAGATCATTCACGTTCAAGTTATACAAAAATCGAACAGCTATGACATCCACTCATCGCATGCACACTCTAATAGCCCACACCGATCAGGTAATCAGCGAGTCCCTCGACCACTTTTGTAGCCTCAGGTGCTTGGACTGGCGCATTGTATTCAGCAACGAGAACTGCCTGCTTCGTCTTCACTAGAACTGCGCCGTCACCCTATTTATACAAGTAAGATGAGGTGGGGAATCGATCAGGTCAGTCTACAACGTACCCCTTTCTTCACGTAGATACTGCGTTCATTCGCTTGGAGCGTGAAGTACTTCTGACCACAAAGCCGGACTCCGTTCGCTTGAGCTTTGTCTAGATTACCAAAAGAGGCCACAATGTCTCTCTGCTCCTGCGATGACAGCTACGAAGCACAGCAGATTGGCGTTGAAAGGACATGAATCAGACAGTTGTTGCACACACAGTGTAATTTGGGGACGAAGCCCAGACACCCCCCGCTTGACCAAGTATAGCAGCCTTTGAGACTTTCCCAGATCCAACAAGATTGGTGTCGACGTAGGCTACCGGCCGTTTGAAATAAGATTGCGTACGTAGCGCGTGAGGGGAAAAACATACTCTGCCAGGACATGATAGAAGAAAAAATGTAGCAGGTGAAGGAAGAGGTACAGACGTGAGGAAGTGGTAAGAGAGAGAACGAGGAGGCCAGGCGTCACAGGAGCTGAGCGCTGGACGTTGGCCCAATCCGGAGATCATCATCCGATATAGTAACCCATCGGTGTGTGGCCGTTATACGCACACGTTTGCCGTTTGCCATTGTCTCCTGTTCATCCCCTCACTGCTTTCCCAACGTTAACGTTATTGTGCATTCTTCGAGTCGAGCGCCTATCTTCGGATGGCTGTCACAAGTTGGGCTCCAGTCACGTGTTATTTCAATCCTTTGAGCAGACGTCACTAAAGTGCTTATGGCAAGACATCTCGAACATCTCGACTACCTTACAAGAGAGATCTCAGACAACTTTCCCGGAAATGATGTCCTAATATACCAATTAACGACGCTCATCACCACATGCCCAGCCACATTTACCTACATCCATGACCCATACACGTCGCGCGTCACCGCGTCTCTCGTCAACGCCCTTATTTCGTCCCTTTCTGCTATCGATGCGGACCTTTACGTCCCGGATGATGATATGGTACCGGTCATCGCATCCGCACAGATCAACTCCATCGCGTGTTTCACGCCGCGTCTTTTCTATGACACAGTCTTTAATCGACTGGCCAAGTGGCGACCCCGTTGGGAAGACGGGTGCGAGAACTGGCCTGGAGGAGCTGTTGGCGGTGTACGGTACAATGACAGTCTTGACGGATTCCTGCATGGTTTACGTGCCCTGCAAGCCCAACTCGGCAGTGATGAAGCGGAGGGATCGTCCCCTCCCAAGGGTAAAGGAAGGGCCTCACCACAAAATGGGGCGAAAGCCGTTAAAATGGTCCTGGTCATTGACCGCGCAGAGAGGTTGAACGAGTCGCTACCTGAACTCCTTGTCCCTCTCACCAGACTAGCCGAGTTAGTAAGTTGCGTCGTCAGTTTGACGGCGAGTTAAACTTGTTTTCAGTCAATGATAGATATACAAACAGTATTCATTTCTCAGTCCCCGTGGGAAGACATCAAGCCTCCCATGGGTGCGGCTATCGATCCTTTTCATATAGCTGTACATCCGCCTTCTCAAGAAGGTACGTATCCGAAACCCTGTTTTCCTTTGACTACAGACAGGTTGTGCCACAGATACGCTTCGGATCCTAACATCGCGTTTTCCTACTGATGGCGATTTCTCGGCCGGGCCACACACCTACCATCCCGCTCTCGTGCAGCTCTACGCGCAATACGCCAGCGCGCTTTATAGCATCTGCGCACCCTTTACCCGTGACCCCCACGAACTTGCTTATGTCGCTGCTGCTCAGTGGCCGAGCTTCGTTGCACCCATTCTAGACGTTCAGAAGGGTTCGACTGAGTTTCATCCCATCTCAGAGGACGTTCGCTTGCGCCTGTTGCGAGTGTTCTTGCCCAGCTTTACTGCCGCACTGGAAGTATTACTTCCTCGGCTGACACACGCGAGCGCGTGGAGTCGGATGTCCTATTTAAATGAGGAGGGTCCCAGAGTCGGTGAACGGAACGTTGAGGCCGTGGTTCGCACTCTATCAACCCTACAAAAATACATATTACTCGCCGCCTTCCTCGCTTCTTCAAATCCGCCGAGGACCGATATACGGATGTTCGCACGAAGCCGCGAGACGCGGTCCAAGCGTCGGCGTGGGGGAGGCATGCGCAAAGCGCCGCAACGCAGCGCAAGTACTTCCGTAAAGGTCTGTCCTCTCGTTCTGTGCCGCACAATGAAACCGAACATAGGCGGCTTTATTAGGTACCTCAGCGTCTCGCCGGTCCCGCGGCGTTTCCCCTCGATCGCCTCAGCGCGATCCTCGCCTCTCTTCTCGAAGAACACGATCTAGAATTGCGACATGTTGGGCGGGAGTTCACCCAACCCGGTGAATACACCGACATGGAACTGGGACGCGTGCACACTTCCGGCGCGGTATGTCGCGTTGGAATTTTCATGTGCTAACGCTGATTTGTCGTTGTTGTTACAAGATCGCAGAGCTCGCTGCTGCCCAATTTTTATTGCGAGTATCCCCTCCAGACCGCCTCGAAGGACCGCCCATGTATAAGTGTGGAATCTCGTTTGATGTCGCACTAGCACTTGGGCGCGATATGCGCGTTCCCTTGCTTGAACTTATTTGGGAGGAAGGTTAAGATGGATGGGTAGTTGCACGCAGGGTTCACCTCGGAAATTGCGATAGAAAAGCCATGCGCGCGAAGGTATTGGCGCCCTAGAGCTTCTCGTCTTCCATACTTATTGGGTCTCCTGGGCACGACTTGAATAGTTGTTCCATAACTTGTCCTCTCACTCTGTGTGAGGTTTTCCTACAGATGTCTGTTAGCAATTGCCCGCCGGCAGAGGGCGGAGGACATGTATCGTAAACTGGCTTCGGGTGTGCATAACCAGCATCAAGCTGGCATGAACCAACGAGTGGTGTACGCTTCTACGTCTGGAGCCTTCCTATTTGTCTGCGTTTCATCAGACACAGGACGTTATTTTGTCATCCAACACTCGTGTTAACGGGTAAATATATGTGGAACATCATTCTCGCTGCATTTTTAAAATTTCACACAACATGATACCCATCATGACAACAACTCCGACTCCGAGACGGATTGATGACTGCAAAAGAAGCGGCCAAAGCCTCTGCCATAAGGCTGATTGGCAAGGCGACGCTGTCTTTTTCTCGGCGATGTAACTTCGCTGAAGATATGTGATACATATTGAGCAATGGAACACTGCACAAGGAGCAGGACTAGAGCAGGTCCAAGTGGATAAATAATTATTTATTATATTGTGGCCGGTGCATCGGCCATTTAAACCAATCGTGGAAACAAAATTAATTTGCGCCATTGCCGCACTTCCCATTCCTCATGGGTCCACGGCCGTCTCGGCCGAACTTGTTCTCCACTCTTCTATGCGTCAGGACCTCATGTGTTCTGGACGTCAGGAACGCTTTACAAGAGGAGGAGGAGAAGGAGCCATATACGAGGAGAAGCAGCAGTTGTCAGCTGATTACTCACGTTCTGTTTCCCCGCCCAGCTACAGGATAGCCCGGCTCAACTCAACGCCCAACAAGCTAAGCGAAAGTCGTTGCACCATCATGCTCAGCTGTATACCACGCACCGTAAGAAGTGGCAGCCATGCCCACAGACTTACACCCAACTACACCCAGGCGAGGTCAGGCAAGGGTCATGTCACGGTTTCGGCTTCAACCCACCCGGAATACCGGTCAGGAACTACGTGCTGAGATCCTAGACAACAGATGGCGCCCGTCTATTAGACTTGCAAGATTTCGAGCGGACGAAGGGTGTCGCATGGTGACCCCGATGACGGATGGACAGGTGATTTCACATTTGGAGGTCATATTACTATCGCTCTGGCTTTACTGATCTGTTTTTTTTTTTTTCTTTGTCAGATCCGCGGTGTAATGACCATCATCAGACACCATGTGAGCTGTGAAAGAAGGACTTGGCCTTATTTCGCCGGCTCTGTACCCAAGAAGTGGCCCGAATAGGAAGGAAGATGCAAGGCGCGGCATGAATACCAACGAAGCCATTCACCCCCGGTCCTTGATCTTGCGGTGCTTGCTTGGAACGTGTCAAGTAAGGAATCCCCGGACCCGCCTCGCTTGACAAATAAATACCTTTTCTTCGTAACACTCCCCCGTTGCTTTCCCCCTACAATGTTGTCCACTCCCCTCAAGAAACAGCGTCTCGTCGCCCTCGCCCTTTGCTCCGCTTGGAGTATCATCAGCGGCTCCATTGGGCTCAATGCCCTAATAAAGTATGCACCTTATCATCTCTTCGTTTCTTCACATCATCAACATCGGTCCGTTTATCGCTAGGACCAACCAGAGGAAGACGTATGTGCGAAAACTGGCTCCCGCAGACGTGACTATTCGTTTCGACATCAATGGTGGCTCTTCCTTCCCATTCCATGTCTTCCTGCACACACCTGACCTTTCACCACCAACAGATATATATCAGCCGGGCGTCATCATAACGACCATTTGCGCAGTTTTAGCTGTTCTCGCAACAATTTTCTTCGTTTTCACGTTGGTCCGGCCAAAGCGCGCCGGCTCGCTGAACATCCAAGCGGGAATTTTCACGTTTTTCAGTGTGTGGCTGTTTGCCACCCAAATGCCCTATACGGTTTTCATAGCGAACCGCCATGCCAAAATCACTGCCTTTCTTGATGGCACACAGCTACCTGCACAAACTGTACAAGCAGCTCTCGCTGCGGCGGGAGAGTCGGACAAATATAGCAAACAGCATCCTGGTGAGCTATGCGGTGTTAACTGTTTTTGGAATGTGTGAAGGCTGAGATGCCAATTCTACCCCAGCTGTCCTTCTTGCCATTTTCCCTTGGATTACACTAGTCTTCAATGCCATCCTCATAGTTGTCCTGTTCATGGCCGCGAAACGACATGTGGAGCTGGAAGATAGCTCACGGCCGCCCATTTCAGAGGAAGAAAAGGCTAATCTATGAGTATCTCCTCACACTATCGTTGTTCCCGGGCATCATTTCCTCGTCCAGACATTGTGGACATCGGAAGAGGCCTTCACGACTGTACATTATTCACCGCTACTGTAACTCCTGAGCTCAATTACCCTTACTTTCTCATCCAAAAATGTTTATTTATCTTTTTTTCAGTTCTTGATGACATTATAGGTACCTTATAAGCTTCAGCATACTTCACGATAATGGACAGAGATCGTTCGTACGTTAGCCACTTATCACATGTTACGTTCTAGACGTCTGTTGAAAGTGGGATGCACGCGAGCGAATCTCCAGGAACACCATCTATTTCCGCAGCTACTTGATGTTATGCCGTAGATTCTTGTATTTTTTTAGTGATGCCTGGTGAAATGCAAACGAAAGCAATGTGGGCTCTGCAAGATGTCATGCGCATTGGCCGATTTAGAAGGACGCGGAGCCACCGAAGGCTGTACACATCGATTTGTTGACCTTAATCAGGATGTCCCGGAGCGGTTATTATGTCCCGCCGTGCGGGTTTGTGTATATTGGGTTAATTACGTTATTGGTGTGCAGGTAGCCAGCCGTGGACCGTGGATACTCCTTGTCATTAAGATGCCCATGTCCGGCACACTCACTATTGCCAGTGTTCTTCATGTTCTCTGGTGGGACTCAGAAATTGACACCCGGAGTTATATCGTTGCGGATCTCGATGCGTCAAATCCAGTAGCACCTTGCACCTCGAGTACTGAACTCGCGTATCTTCCCACATGAAAAGGCACATGTGTTTCTGTTCGTTTTTCCCGATCTTCTGGAATTGTAGCACCGCGGTCGCCATGAACGTGATTTCATGCGCCAGTGCATGTGCCATTCGGCGCCCTTGATTCCATGTCGTAAAGTGTCTCCACGCCGACGCTGTCAGGATCTCCTTTGAACCCGTGTACCACGTCGAGGGCGCTCGGCCTCTCTTTCTTTTGGGGGAATCGCCGGTACGGTACTCCTCGTGGGTACGGCTACATACACGTGATCAATAAGGTCAATTCAACATTTCAATTTCAAAAATCGTAAACGTAAATATTTCAGGAATGCGCGTGTGCGCGTGGCGTTCGCTAAGCGGTAGTAAGGCATAAGCCAACATACTCTACGCGGCGAGCGAAACCACGCGGATGCTTGATTTTTTTCCAACTGTACGCGTGGTAGAGGAGGTGGCTCGCCAATCCATCTACGAAGGTAACTACCTGAGCAATTAACTGGGACGCTGGGAACACCTTGCAACAAAGGGCTTTGGAGACGACGTGCTGTCGTAGGATCGAGTGCGGTCACCGCCAGACCACCTCGGATATCGAGGACGTGGAACGCAATACAGTATTGTAGAGTGCTGGGGTGTGTACCTGAAATGGACATGGTTAATCTTCATTTTCGAAATAGTTCGAGTGAAGTCCGCGGGTGTCGTCCTATAACAATGTCGACACATAAAACGATCTAAGCGATTGGCACTGTTGATTGTACACGAGAACCGAGGTCGTCACACTGTGTGTCCGAAATATGTGAGGCACAAGATAAGATAGACGTGCTTTGTTGATATTCACGCTGATTTTACCAAAAGCACTCTGGCTGTTGACTGAGAGAGCATCGAACGAGGTTATCTGTGCAAGTAATCTTGTGGATGGCAAAATAGAAATGAATCTGCGCATATTCCCGTCTGTGATTGGACAGGGTCGGAAGTGATACCCGGAACGCAGATATTGATATTCACCTGGCGTTGAAGCCAGGAACATTGCCGAGACATGTAAGACCCGGTAAATGGGTTGGTATTCCATTTGCATGGAGACCATATGCATATGCATACGCGGGGAGCTGGTCTCTGGATACTGTTTATGCAAGATGTCGCTATCCTATTTGATGCCAGTTGCAACTCTACCTAAGGACAGGACTCGCCAACTACCCGACAGTACACCCATGGTTAAGCCCGTTATTCAGCAACGGTATTAATACCTGTGTACCGTTCCCCACGGACCGCGGCAGGGTTATCACCCTAAGTCAGGTTGAACGCTTACAGCGTGTTTTATGAAGTGGCGCTTTAGATCGTGGGCGCTTGTGTGTCTGGCGAGACAAGCAAGAAAAGGATAAAAGATGGGAAGGAACGGCACTGTGAAACCCAAAGTTGCTGAAGTTAACACGTTTTGTTACGTCTTGACCAAATTTTATGATAAAAGATGATTGAAAACAGTTTGCAGCAAAAAATGCATGAACTACTTTAAGCTATTTATGGTATGAATCAAAAATTTCAGCACCTGTCATCAGACGTTTCGGTCTTTCACTCGATTTTTGTTGTGATTTTTTGGCAACTTGGGTTTTCAGCGCCTGGTAAAAGATGATTATGTATTTCACTTGTTTTTTGATGTGATTTTCATGCAACTCGGATTGGTACATGCAGGTCGGATGAAAATCAAAATCAGCATCAGAAAATGTAGCATTGTGCATGCGCACTCGCATTGTCTCATTCTCAAACAAAATGAAGCATGCATGATAATAATGCACACAATCCCCAGATACTCATGCGATCAGAGTGGACGCAGTGGCAGAGTCATACTTGGACGTTGGTGGAATCTGCTGCTTGGTCTTGTAATAGCGCGCGAGGCGGTGAATACGCGATTTGATCAGAATCAAACGGAACTTGAAGTCCTTGTCGTTGCGGTTCGTCTCGAGATGCTTGCGCACCGCAAAGGCTTTCTTGATTAAATGCCAGAGGTCTTCCGGGATAGGAGCA
>QFEA01004612.1:0-10444 GCA_003315975.1 Lactifluus echinatus
ATGAGGAGGAGCGTTGCTGTTGCCAGACTCGTTACGTTTTGGTTATTTATTTTATTGAAATTGAACGGGATCAGGTCAGGTGAGATCGCATTATTCCGGCAACACGCGAGCTACATAACATATTACACTACCAACTACCAACTACTACAACAACAGACCCCGAATACCTTTAAGCATGGCCCCCATAGATATCTTGAACAAGTTGTGATTCGCTTCTCGCCCATCGCGGATGGGGAATAGGCGCATTGGATGATGGCAGAGGCGGCAGTGGGCCCCGGTTAGTTCCACTCGGTTGCCGCAAATGCCCTGCAGTGGCGAGAGAGGTCGAGGAAGGTGAGTGTGGAAGTGTCGATGACACTGCGGATGCATTGAAGTGGAAGTTTTGTGGGAGGGAAGTATGCCGATCATCTGGTGACAGATGTGGCATCGACGGCGACGTCTGTTGTGTCCAATATGACGTGTTCAAATACCCTGGAGAGTATGGTGATGATAACCTGTCGTGTTCGCACCATCAGGACCAGCGTTCAAATATTGTAGGTAGGATGCTAAGCCTGCCTTTCCGAGTAGCCGGTCTGTGTTGAAGTAGCCATAGTAGGGCCCGCTACAAGCTGCGACGCGACCGCGTGGCTGTGGACGAAGACAAATTTTTAGTTTAGAACACGCCATGGAGTAATAGATGATTGACTTGCTTGTAAAACGCCGCGGCCCCCCCTTGGATAGATGTGTGATTGGGCATGCCACCATAGGGTGAATATGCCATTTGCGGGTCAAATTCAACGCGCGTAATAGTTGAGGTTGGGTTAGGTCGGGGGTGAATATCGGGTTGTATTGATGGAGCTTGGTGAGAAGGGCGAGGGCTAGACATGGTCTGGGCTTGGGGATCGGAAAGTCGATGGGACGACCCTCGTAAGGGTGCAACTGGTTGAGTTAGTTCCAGGGGCAGTGGCGGAGGCGGATAAGGAGGTTCTGATGACAGCGTTGCTTGCGAGCCCGGATAGGACAGGCACACAACTTGTTCAAATGGGGGGCCGTCCAACGAGGGGCCAGTTGGGGTGAAAGGCGGCGGGGGGGTCACGACGCGAGGCTCTGAAGGGAAATCAAGGTCATTCGGGGGTCGTCGCCTGCGGCGATCAGAGGACTTGGACTGTTGCAGATTTAGAGGGACGAAATGTGAAAACAGTTGATACGAGCACCGCACCTTCATGGGACGGGTGGATGAGGAGAGCTCCATGTTCGAAGGGCGTTCTTGCCTCTCATGGCCAAATGAGTCCGCCCCAAAGCTGAGAGTTCCCGCAGAGGACGAGACCGGAGGAGAGTGCCCATGCTCGTAACTCACCGACACGGCCTCAAATGCTGCTACGTCGTAAATTGGCCAACCGTCTTCGTCGATGGCCAACGAAGGGATGGATGATGAGAGCTGGATTGCCTGAGATGTTTTGTGATCAAACTCTTCCTGGGATATTTGATAGGATGGAAGAGAGACGTCTATAGGCTTCAATGGTGGGCTGGACATGGGAAATGGGAGAACGAGGACGCTCTGGCTCTGGAGTCTGGACAGGAGACACAGTATTAACCGACTTGGCCGTTCCTGTTCCTGACAAGACAAATAATACACATGGGCGTTACGTTCATTAAAACAGTGTCATACACATCCTTTCCACAGACAGACTACTCGATGAGCTCAACACAGCGTATTGATGTGATCAAATCAGCCCATCCGACCTAAGAGCACCGATGATCAGGTAGGCAGATCGACGGTCCCTATCAACACCGGCCCAGTCACCTTTCGAATGCTTTGGCACGTCATCTTCTGGAGAGACAAACATATCATCTTCCACCGGAACTTTGCCAACACCATCCTCCATCGCCCTCTGCTCATCAGCATCTCGATCCCACAACACGTCCTCCCATTGATCGTCGCTGATCGTCACAGCCTCCGTCCTCGCATCTGGCACGTTAGGAAGCACGGAGAGTAACAGACTCGAAAGGAGCTCTGATGACCCGCTAGAGTCCTGAGAACTCATCGTCGGTACTGGAAGATACTCTGCCTATAGAACCGCGTAAGCGCGTGTAGAGGTAATGTACTCATCTCGCTTGGTCACCTCTAGCAACATGCCCTTCATGGCACCTCCCGCTAAGATGACGTTACCCGCTCGCACTATCCAGTCAGTCCCTATTGCATATACATTCCCTTCAACAGTCAACTGTGCAGCCATCTGCTTATATTGAGCCGCAGTTCCACCTGGCTGTCGTGTGGATATCCAGCGGGCACGGAGAAGAGAAAGAAGCTGCTCCAGTGCACCTGGAGGACTCAAAGTTAAGAACGTGTTACGGTAGTGGGTTGGCTCCACAATCGCCGTTCCAGACTGGCTCGCATGGTAAGCTAAATCGGCTCGGGTGGGTGCGTAAGGGTCTTCCAGCAAGACAAATACATTGTCGTTCATGGTTAGCAGGCACATTGAGCGCTCCAACGTTGATCCAGTGCCACTGATGGCGGCCAAAGTCGAGCGGTATGATCTGGCTGACAGCTGCCATTTACTGCGGATCTGGCCCTGGGAAAAGGACCGACAATTTCAGTGGCCGTCTGGGTGCTCTGAAAAGTGGGCTCAACATTGTGGTTCAATCGAATGTTCTCGTCTATAAGCTTTAGACCATTCGTTGGCGCATTCGTCCATCGCGCAAGCCTGGAGGTTTTATTAGTAGACAAGGCCAGGTTTGAGAGATGCGAAAAAAAAAAAAACAACCCTGTGATCCCCATCCAATGATTTTCAAAACACAAAACAGGTGATTGCACAAGGGAGGCGATGCGAGGCAGTGACAGTGAAACCAAATCAATCGTGACATAATGTGTGACGTGTCACCGTAACACGTGACGGTACGCGCGACAAACGCGAGCGGCGAGCGGCGAGCGGGACGCGACTGAATCCTGAATCCCCTGACACCAGACCAGATATGCCTGCGAAACGTAAAGCGTCTGACCATCAGGCTCTCGACGAGCCTACTGCCACCAGAAGGCGCACCCGCTCAACAGCAGCCAGTTCTTCAACCCCAACCCGAAACTCTCTGTTACGGAGCACACATGCTCCGCCAGCATCTTGCGTCAGGAGATCGATTCCCAATCCCTCTGCAGAATCTTCTGCACCGACGACTCTAATGAGAAAGGAGAGCGACAGGCGTTTGACCCGCAAGGAACACCCTATCGTACGGTCAGCGACTCCGAATCGATTTCCTCCTAGCGATTTGGAGGATGATAAGTCAGAGGATGAGTTGCTGTTGTCGCCTAGGAAGAAGGTCGCCAGTGAGAAAAAGCCAGGAAATGCTTCAACAAAGCTCACACAATTACCTCGTGTGTATGTGGAGATCGTATCTCCGGCACCTCGGTCCTCGAAACGAATCAAATCAAAGGCAATTACCAGCCCATCGTCGCCCACACCCACCCGGTCAAAAGCTGTTCGGAAGATCTCTCCATCTCCGTCTCCCCCTTCAACGTCTCCCACGAAAGCTGCCATCAGGCGTATTAAACCCCCCGGAAGACCCACTTCCCGCGGTGCGCCTCCGAGTTCATCCCATAATTCTTCAATCCACACCCCTTCGTGCTACCATGCACAGAAGCGTGCCATTTTTCGCGCTTTACATCGTCCAGAATCTGCTATTTTTGATCAAGAGAATGAGGACGGGGAACCCTCCGCGAATGCTGTCGCACTGGACCAGCTGAAAGCACTCCTTACAGGAACACTAGAACGTGGTGAAGGTAACAGTTGTCTCCTCATTGGTCCCCGTGGAAGCGGAAAATCTCGTGTCAGTGTTGACAACACTCGATTTACGTACCGTTTGACAACATCCTTGCCTCTTCCAGCTTGTAGACGAAGCGATATCTTCTTTTTCCTCCCAGCCAGTTGTTATCCGATTGTCTGGACACGTCCAGCATAACGACCGACTCGCCCTGCGCGAGATCGCAAGGCAGCTATTCTGGCAGACCGGACGTTCGTTTGATATCGAAGCAGGATTGGACGGTGTAGATGACGAGCCTCTGCATGCTCCAGGCGCTTCTGAACCTCCCATCTCTCTTCCTCCGCCGTCCTACTTACCCACTTTGATTTCCGCTCTCCCGACTCTTGCTCGACCCACGGTAGTGGTCTTAGAGTCGTTTGACCTCTTCGCGATTCACGGTCGCCAGGCACTGCTCTATTGCCTCCTTGATACTGTGCAGAGCTGCCGTGCTGACGAGGAGAGCAAGGGTATCGCGGTGATAGGAGTTACAACACGAGTGGATACAATCAACCTGTTGGAGAAACGTGTCAAGAGTCGCTTCTCCGGACGCATGTTGCGCACAGCTGGACCAGGCACGCTGGATGACTGGATGTCGATTGCAAGGAATGCTCTCACTATCAAGCCCGTCCCTCCTAACGAAGAGTGGGAGGCCTGGTGGGCGGCTGCAGTGGAGAAGTTCCTTAGTGACCGTCAGGTTCGAGAAGCGCTCTTGAATACGTATACTTTAACCAAAGACCTCCGGATACTGAATCGAATTCTGGTGCGTCGTCCTCAGCTTGAGCGTCTAATCTCACTCTGATCCATATACTCAGATGGGCGTCGTGCTGGATTTAACCCCAGCGAAGCCAATACCAAATATATCACAACTCAGGGCTGTAATTGCATCTCAAAGGTACCCAGCGCCGTTCCTGTTTCTTTCCGGTATGTTTTGCCCGTCAGGCTGATTCAAATGACGAATTGACATCTGTTCAGATATATCCTATCCTTCGGCGTGTCTGCTTATAGCTGCCGTTCATGCTAGCACCGCCGGACATGAGTCGGTGACGTTTGAGATGTTACATGACTCCTTTCAGAAGCAGGTTCGGACATCCCAATCAGCCCCTGTACAGGTGGAAGGCGGCAGTATTGGCATGGTGCGCTGTAGCAAGGAAATCTTGATGACGGTAAGTGGAATCACTTGTACTCATTTTTATTGGGTGAGTTGACACCGAGGGACGGCCGCCAAGGCCTTTGAACAACTGATTGCTACGAAGGTCTTCGTCTCCGCCAACCCGGTTCCCGCAGGCACGATGAAGGAATTTGTGCGATATAAATGTATGGTGGAGAAGGATGAAGTACGGCAGATGGTTTCCGCTATTGGGCAAACCAATTTGAATCAGTGGTTTAAACGCGCCCAATGATAATTAATGATAAGATTATTACAAATATATGCGACCACGTGTTACGGAACAATTACGGCAACGAGAAACGAGATCAGACACCCCTTCATTTAGTGAGGTGAAGCAATCCACTACGCGTGCCTGCCATATTCTCCACACCTTGCCAAAATCCTTCGGCTTCAGCCATACCTTACCATGTCCTACTTCAATATGCAACGTCACCATTCTTTTCTTTCGAAAGACGACTATGGACAACATGAGGAACTCCAATACGTGGACGAAGAGTACGTCCATCAGTGCATATGCCGCTGTTGACACTAGAATTACCGCAGGCATATGAGAGCCTTTGAAGAAGCCCTTATGGCTGATGATAGATCACTTGTTGATTATGCCGCGTCCAGCCCTTCGCTTCCCGGCAGCCCCGTCATATCTCAGCCGATGGGGACTACACGAATACGCAAGGTGTCTGCAATGTCGGACTTTGCCCCGGTTAATATCAAAGTAAAGAGGTCTGCACCCCTTAGCTACTCGAGGATCCCTCGCTGTGGCTCTGACCATGCAATTCAGACGAAGGAGAAGAACAGGTCCACCACAGAAGAAACAAGAGTGGCTGTACATCCTGTTACGATGGCCGCTACTGGTTCGTGATCGTTTTTCATTATCTCGCTTTCATCGATGATACCATAACTGGATGCAGTTCTTAATCGGTTTATTCATTGCATGTGAATTTGGCTGCTATGTGGCAATTCGCCAAGTGGTTAATGCGAAGGAGTGGCTCTCAGCGTGTTAGTCTCGTCCCGGACGAAATACGAGAACGAGTACTGAAAATACCTTTCATAGGGCGGGGCCGCAAGGGCCTGCTGAGGAAACGATTGCGCGCATCTAGCACCTATGAAGTATGGTCTCGACCTCTTGATAAACTACTTCACGCTCTGATCCTAATACAGGAATGGAAAGACGCAGCCGAAGTGCTTGACGAATTTCTAAATTTTGATGAATGGCAACAGGCCGATGAGGATCCGTACTATGATTGGCGGCTCATCCGAAAGGTCGTTCTGTTATCAATTCCATAGGTCAAGTGATAACCCCCATACTTTTTGTAGGTCAAGCAGTCCCTGCGGTCACTGCGGGCAAAGAACGATGCCCGTGGCGTACTCGGAATTTTAGAGACCTGTATTCGCAATAATTTTGCCGGTGTCGAGTCACCTAGGTAGGCGTTGTAACGATAGATAGTGACCCTTATTGACGAAACGATAGATTATACAGTGAGGTAGGCATGCTGTGAGTTACTAGCGTGCATATAGTCAACCCGTTTCAGACGTATTATGGCACCAAGGATCTGATAGAGTGTGAGTTGTCTGATTGCGTTGTCCTTATCTGGCTTACCTTGGATCAGCCTACATCGATGAACTGGAAGGTGCACTTACGTATATTCGTGAAACACCGCTCCTGACCAGCGGGGAGAAGAAGCGATTTTTCAAGAATGCAAACACCAATCTGGGACTCACTGCCCTCTGTCTTTCAGGCGGGGCCACCTTTGCATATTGTCAGCATTTATGCAGGCCTGCAGAAGACGAAATGAACTCACGGCGTTATCCACAGACCATTTCGGGGTTGTCAAGGCCTTTTTGAATGCGAATCTTCTCCCCCGAATCATTACTGGGACCTCGGCTGGTGCCTTAATCGCTGCAATGACCTGCACGCATACAGACGAAGAACTGAGAGAAATGCTGGTACCAGAACTTGCCAACAAAATTAACGCATGCGAGGAACCACTCAGGGTCTGGGCCACCCGATTCTGGAAAACTGGGGCCAGATTTGACGCTGTCGATTGGGCCAGGAAGGTACAACTATCTCATGCTTGCACTTCCGGAGCTTACTGGTGGTACAGGCATGCTGGTTCACCTTTGGATCGATGACTTTCCGGGAGGCCTACAACAAGACGGGTCGCGTACTCAACATCTCGGTAGTCCCCTCTGACCGTCATTCGTAAGCTTAAGCTCGAATTTTCCACCGTCTCTTTTAACAAGTTGTAGGCCTTCCAAAGTGCTGAACTACATCACTGCCCCTGACACCGTTATATGGTCTGCTATGCTGGCCACGGCCGCAGTTCCGGGTATCTTGAATCCTGTGGTATTGATGCAGAAGCTGAGAAATGGCCGGCTGATCCCTTGGAATTGGGGGAGCAAGTTCAAAGACGGGTCTTTGCGGTGAGTCCAATGCGAACGTCACGTATTTTTCTTTACTGACGCACTTTTCAGGGAAGACATACCCCTTCAGTCCTTACACCTTCTCTTTAACGGTGAGTGAGACACCGAGGTGGCCTATGTCGTCTTGACTCCGATTTTCCTTTTCGCAGTCACACACCCTGTTGTTGCACAAGCGAATCCCCACGTGCATATGTTCTTCTTTGCCCCGCGAGGGTCGGCTGGTAAACCCGTAGCGCACAGGAAGAATAAGGGTACGACTATATTAGTTGGACTAGACTTGCTATGTGACTAAGGTTTCTGGCCAGGCTGGCGGGGGAACTTTTTACTTTCAGCTGCTGAACAGTGGCTCAAGCTGGAGCTTACAAAGAATTTCAAGGCTCGTTCCTTCAAACTATTCCTCTTGCTCCTCACCGACCAGTATATGTCAGGTTATTCGCGATTTAGACCTCCTCCCCGAGCTCCTTGGTTCCGATTGGTCCAGCGTATTCCTCCAACGGTTTGACGGGGCAGTGACGTGAGCCATCCAATACCCCATCCGTTTCAAGTTAGGCTTAATACCTAATCCTAATGCCCAATCCCCGTAGGATCTGGCCAAGGACACGCATCATGGTTTTCTTCTTCCTTATTCGATAGGTGTATGGGGCTCACCCATCGTCCGACAGGATTGGATTCGAATCCTTACAGATCCTGATCCACCGGAAATGACACGCTTGCTACATGTAGGTCAGTTTGTGACATGGCCCAAGGTTCGTGACCTGAGGACTACTATTGAGTCTGGTTGCCTACTGGCTCTCTAGTTACATATGATCGAGAATCGTATGCGCTTGGAGCGCCAGATTTATCTTGGTCGTCAGGCGGCGAAGAGAGTACAGCAAGGACCTTCCGGCTCTGCGTCCGGCGATCCATTACCACCAACTTCTGTGAGCCACCAGAACAGTGTGGCCCATGCAGTGGCATCCTTAGCTGAAGGCAGCGATGACGGCGACTTTGATACCCGAACGCTAGACCCCCCAGAAGGATGGGCAGCTCCCTCACAACCAGTGGATACTCGACCCTCGTCGTCATCCAACAACACGTCTTTCCTTACTCGCCTGCGGACACAATCTTTCCCTGGGCTTACGGCTCAAGTGCGCCAAAAGAGCCGACTATTTACGCGAGAAGAAAGATTTCAGCAGCAGTCTGAGATCTGTGGCAGTAGCGATAGCTCCATCGAGGAAGAACCGCAGAGGTACCCGTACCATCCAGGTGTATTGCGGAGTCGGCCAGACGTGCGGCAGGTTTTTAGAGGTGACGGTGCTGACGGGGATGAGGAAGATTTGTAGTTCGTTTGACCATAAGTTACACTACACTGTAAACTGTCATAATCGCTCGCATCGCATTTGCAGGGCCACGTCAGGTGACCGTGACTCTACTCTGTTCAACACATACTTCGAGGCATCGGCTTTGATATAATGTCTCAGCCTCCAGAGACTTCCCACTCAGATGCACAAGATGAATCGTTGCAGTCTACACCCCTCCCACAACAAGCCAGTGCAAGCACCGATTCTGCACGTCAAGAACGATTGGCCGCCCTTGAGCGGCGGCTAAGCACGAGTGCAACTCAGTCCTCGACTACTTCGGACGACACGGCTGAAGACCCCCAACCATTTGATGCCAACCATGCCAAGCGGATTGAGTTCCGCCGCATGGTGGATCCAGGCATCATACGACCGAATTCTAAGGAAGTGACATTGAGATCGCTGCGCGTAAATCCAAAGTCTGCCCTGTTCGCGAGCGTGTCTAAATGATATGTATATACTCGTCCTCGTTCCTCGTTCCTTCTCAGACACTGTCTACGATCGCCGAGAACCTTCTCCGCGAACCCGATAACCCCAAGTACCGTCAGTTCAAGCCGACGAATAGCATTATCAAGCGGGATCTCGTGGACCCCAAGGGTACGCTCGAGTATGCGGTTGCGGTTCGTCGGGTTCCAATTTCCTCTGTTTTTCCTTACTTTCTGAATCGTTGTCTTTCCTTGCACGCCCGGTCCAATCTTTCATTCTGACGTATAGATGGGTTTTCGTCCTGAGGTTCAACTATAGCCCCTTTGTTTTGTTCCCCGGATTGGTAAAACTCATTTCTACGATGTACACTTCCTAGGTCGATCACTTCCAACCTTTTTACACCTTCAACGACAAGCGCATGACCGATCTTCAGGTAGGCGCTGCCATCCTGCGTGAGGCGTTGCAGGTGGTCGGAAAAGAGGAAGACGAAGGTCTGAAAGTGAGAGCGGCCAAGGCCGAGGAGGAGGTCCGGGTGAAAAGGGTGTGCTCTCTCCACTTGTCAGGGTCATCGCCTCTCGGGATTTAGACATGATTCAGGCAAAGGAAGCTTTCCTCGAGGATCGCAAGGCTCAGATGCTCCGCACCGAGCGGGAACGAAGGCTACGGGAACAGAACCAGAACGCGCAAGCGCAGTAGCCGAGGGCGACGTCTTGACCGAATGTTGATCGCGCTCGGTGAACCGTCGTTCCTGGTGGGTATTTGACGCCATTGGGGTGTATATCAATACTCCACATCACGCAATAAACATCATCATGAGCATCACGCCCAAGATATGGGAAACTGTATATGCAATGTCGGCCAATACATTACACAAAGTCCTGTAACAGGTTCACCGTTGTATCGATAAAAGAATGTAGACTCGTTTTCGTGTGAATGTGAGTGTGATAGGATGGAAGGACAACAAATCAACCAGTGCGTGATAATTCGGTGACTCTTTCAGCCTGGGTCCCCGTCCCATGGGAGCCGATAGCGCCAATTCGACTCGGAGGCCAAACAACACATGTCAATCTAGAATCGATGAGGGCCAACGGGACCTGAATCAAACGAGCGCATTGTACAAGTTGATATGTTTTGAGACTGTTCTACGGGCGAGAGGGGACAGGTTAAACGTACAGGTCCGAAGTGATTGCTATCCTCAGAGTTGAACGGGGCGTCTCCTTCTAGCCACCCATGGCCCTCAGGGACGATCACCTCCACATCCGGGTAGGAAGGTAGCGTCTTCACCTAATGCTCGTCGTCAGATGGGGAACTGGAGCACACG
>QFEA01004628.1:0-10046 GCA_003315975.1 Lactifluus echinatus
GCTGGCTCCCAGCTATCATTAGCCTGAGAGTATCCCTTCCATCTAAGGAGATATTGCAGGGTCCTTTTACGCCCATGATGCCTTGACCCTAGAACCTTCTCCACTTCGTATTTGGTTTCACCTTCCACTAAGTCAGGTGGTAGTTCTGGGAAGTTCTCCCCATGCTCCTCCGTCTCCTTGTAAGGAAGAAGAAGCAATGCATGAAACACATTGTGAATCTTCCATTGAGGTGGCAATTTCAACCGGAACGCCACTGGTGATATGACCTTTTCAATCACAAAGGGTCCATACCGTTTGGGACTGAGCTTTGTGCTAGGGTGGGTTAGTTTCAGATTTGTCCCTTCTAGCCAAACTTTGTCCCCTGTTTCAAAGGCATGATAGTGGCGTTCCCCCTTTTTCCTTGTCGATCGGTGCAAGAGAAGCCTCTGAGTGCTTTTAATAGCAGCTAGCGCTCTATTCCATAGGCCTTCCAGCCAGTCAATTCATTTCTTTACTTCTGGAACAACCGGTTTCTTGTGCTCTAAATAAATGGAAGGAGTGTGTCCCATCAGAAGTTTAAAGGGTGTGAACCCTGTAGTCGCATTTGGCCATGAATTATGGACAAATTGGGCCATTGATAAGTGCTGCACCCAATCATTCTGTTCGTCATTTCCATAGATCCTGAGATAGAGTTTTACCCTTTGATTGGTGCATTCCAATTGGCCATCCGTCTGAGGGTGAAACACCGTACTCATCGCCTGTCTGATCCCCAGCTTGTCACAAAGCGCCTGGCAGAACTTGGAAGTGAAACGAGGGTCTCTGTCAGAGATGATCTTCCCAGGAACTCCATAGTATGGGAAGATCCGGTCAATATACAGTTGTGCAATTCCTTCCCCTGTGATCGTTTTCCTACAGGGAAGGAATATTGCGCCTTTTGAACACCCATGGTCCACGAATGTGAGGATAGAGTCAAATCCTCCAGATTCAGGCAAGTCGGTGATAAAGTCCATGGACATAGTCTGGAAGGGAACTGCCTTCTCTTCCACTGGTATCGGTTGCAAGGGGACCTTTGGCTTCGTGGTGTTTGGCTTGTTACTCTGGCAAACAGCACATCCCTTTACGTATTTTGTGACAAAGTCAAAGATTCCTGGCCACCAATAGTCCCTGGCAATAGCTTGTCGAGTGTTGGCGATTCCAGGATGTCCCATGGCCGGATGATCATAGTACAATTTCAAAATGTCCTGCTTGAGCTCTAGGACATCTGGGACCACTGGTCTCCCTTTAAAATACCAGTGTCCATTTACTGAGTCAATCGGGTAATCCTTTGCGTATTTTTCAAATTGGCTAGGGGACGTGTCCTGTCCCCTCTAAATATCGTCGTCTAGGTCTTGGGTGATTGCTGCTTTAGCGAATAGGTAATTGGGTAGCACCTAGACATCTTCATTATCATGCTCCCCTTGATACACTCCTGGGGGTCTAGACAATCCATCCACACAATTGCTCTTCCCAGGCTTGTGAATAAGGACGAAATTGAATTCTGCCAGATCTGTAAGGTATCTGGCCACCCTTCGGTTGATCTTGTGCACATCTCTAAAGTACTTGAGATTCGCATGGTCAGTGTAAACTTTGGTCTGGAATGTGGAGGAAAGGAGGATATGTCTCCACCTTCTTAGGCCTTGAATTAGACCTAAGAGTTCACAGTCATGGACGTCATATCCTCTTTCCGCATCATTGAAGGTTTTCGAGTGGTATCCTACCACTAATGGCCTTCCTTCTTCATCTCGCTAGAATAGAACTGCTCCCGTCACATACTGTGAAGCATCTACTTCTAGTTCAAATGGTTTGTTGTAATTTGGTTGGTTCAGTACTGGGTCGGATTCCACAATATGCAGAAGTTTCACGAGTGATTCAGTACATTCAGGCATCCATTTGAACAGAACTCCTTTCTTCAGGAGATTGGTCAGGGGCCGTGCCAGGTGAGCAAAGTTCTGCACAAAAGGTCTTTGGTATCCTAAGACCCCTAGAGTGCTGCGTATTTCCTTCACTGATTTGAGCTCTCTGGGCCACGCAGCGAGTCCTTTTCTTTTCGTGGGATCAATCTTGATTGTTCCCCTTTTGACAGAGATTCCAAGGAATTCAATTTTGTCCTTTTTGAACTGACATTTGGACGGTTTTAGGAAGAAGGATTCCTTTTCCAGCAAGTCCAACACCTTGTGTACTATTTGTCGGTGGAGGTTCAGGTCATTCAGTGTTCCAATCAGGATGTTGTCTATGTAAACAAATATGTATCCTGGATATTTGTTTTTGAGTCGTGCAAAGATCCTATCCATGCCTCTTTGCATAGTCGGAGGAGTGTTCTTTAGCCCGAAGGGCATTACTGTCGGTTCGAAGTGCCCATAGATGCACCAGAAAGCAGCCTTCCATCTATCTTCTGGGGCAACTTGGAAGTTCCAAAATCCATCGCAGATATCCATTTTAGTGAAGAGTTCCAGTCCGTAGAACTCTTCCGTCATAGTGTCAATTTGGGGTAACGGGTATGAGTCTGTTATAGTCCACTCATTGACCGCCCTGTAGTCTTGTACGGGTCTGAGTTTCCCATCTGCCTTCTTCACAAAGAACATAGGCACTGCCCAAGGGGAGTTCGAGGGTTGAATCTTCCCTTGGGCCAGCATGTCGTCGATGTATGTCCTGAGGGCCTGTTTCTCCTCAGCATTCAGAGCATAAATGCTTCGTTTGAGGTTGTCTGGGGCCCCTGGCTTTAGGGGTATTCAATGGTCCTCTGGCCTCTTAGGAGGGAATCGCACTGCCTCCTTCTCCAAGAACACCTTCTGATGCTGGTGATACTTGGCTGGGACTCCTTCAATCTTTCTAGATTTGTTGGCTTCAATGTCCCATTCCACAGCAATGTGGGTTTTCCGGAGAAGGCCAATGGTTTTGGGCTCCACAGGATCGCTGGTCTTTCCACGACTGGCTTGAATGTCCCGTTCAACCACCACACAGATTTTTCTAATGTTGGCCTGTGGTTTTAGATCCTTGTCATAGTGCTTTAGCCCAACAGTTTCCATGATCAGTTTGTCTTTTCCCTTTAGACAGCCTTTTTCCCAGTCCAAAGCGGGATTAAACGTCGTTAACCAAGGATATCCCAGTAAGACTCGATCATGTCCCAAGTTCGTGACAAAGAACTTGACGATTTCTTCAGTTTTCCCCAGTTTGACCCGTAGATAGCAGCAATCAGTAAGGGTTCCATTCTGATTTTCGGTTCCATCCACATTGAAGACCTTTCTTGGTTTTGGGAGTTTCCTTACTCCCACTCTCCACTGGAGAGCCGTTCGGTAATCAATGAAGTTATCGGTTGCTCCACTGTCCACTAGAGCAGCTCCTTCAGCCACCTCCTTCGCGTTATGAAAGGCAAATGGCAGATTCATTGCCATTACTAAGGCAATTACCAAAGGTGAATTGTCCTTAGGTGGTTTCAGGGATCCCAAGAAGGCCTTTTTAACCAGGTCCATAAGGTTATGTCTTTCCTTCTTTGGGAGTTTCTTCACTTCATCGATCAAATTTTGGTTCCTCTGGTTCTTTAAAGGACAATTTCCCGTGATATGTAGTCCTTTGGCACATTGAACACAGTCCACCTTTGGTTTCAGATTCTTCCTGGTTTCCAAGGTTCAAATGATCAGGGGTTCTTCTTCTGAAAGGGATGATTCCAGACACAGCCTGGTCTTTTTATCAACTCCCTTCCCTTTCCAATCATGGTTGGCCTTTCTTTTCTGAGCTGGATCCTTTAGCTCCCATAGAGACTGAGTTCTGGCAACAATTTCCCATTCCTTCAGGGTCGTAGGGAAATTCCAATTCTTCTGTATAATGGCTTTAAGAAGTTCCAAGTTTAAACCTTCTCTAAAAAGCCAGATCGTTCCTAGGGAGTTCCGGTCCCATTCTGCCTCTTTGACTAGACGGTCGAAGGCCCCGATATAGTTATCAATATCTTCTCCTTCCATATGTAAGTCAAGGAGTTTCTCAGTGGCTCTCAGCCTTTTTGTGTTACTAGCAAAAGTTTGTAGGAAGTCGTCTCTGAAGGCCTCCCATAGAAATGGGTGATGGAAATTAAATCCCCGTCTGAGTTGTTGGGAGAGCAAGGTCACATGTTTTTCTGCCTAGCTGTCCACCCTTGGTCCTTCCATATAGGACAGAGATGCAAGGATCTTCGAGTCAAAGCGAACCAGAGCTCTCCTAGCCATTTTCGCCTTCCACCAGATTAAGAATGTTAGCCACCAGGCGTCTGCTTCCTCTGGTACTCCCCCAAATCTCTGAGGGGCCTTTCCCTTGGGAGGGACACCTTCTTTTAAGAGGTCGATCGGTATTTCGAATTCTGGGCTCCCTCATTTGCTGGGAGGTTCAATTAGTATCTCTGGTCCATCAGAGAGGTTCGTTTGGCCTCCAGGGCTTCCAGGAGGGTCATTATTTCGTTCCTTTCCCTTCCAGACGTTAGACCAAGTCCCTGAGACGTCCGTGAGGGGAGATTCCATGTTTTTAATTCGAGAATGTTGCTCCTCAGTCTGATTCCAACACCCTAGTTCCAATACTTCAGGGGGTTCCATTTCCCTGACACAGTAATGGTTCCATTCTTCATCCCAAGTAAGGGCAAGCCAGTAGTTATTGACGAACTTGACTGGCCATTCTTTTCTCCTGGGATTTCTAGCCACGAGGCAGTTTCGGTTCTCGCGGTGAAATTCGACAAATTTTGCTCTTCCAAATACATATGAAGGCAGCTGATTTGTTGTTTTTAGCGGGAGGTAAACCTCCCCCATTTTCGATGGAAACCTGATTCCTAACATAGTAACCAGGGGTCGATGGTTCAATTCTTCGAGCGACTGTTCATTGTTACCAGTCACACTTTGGGAAGCACATGAATGGTAGCTTCCTTCTTCTGAGGTTCCTGGAGTCGTGGCCTTTATGCCTTCTGAGCATAATCGTGCCCATAATTGATCTTCTCGATCAAGTTCGGCTTCCCTGCCCAGTAGCTCCTTTACTGGGGTCAAGGGCGATATTTGTCTGGTACACCATTGGGGGCGGTCAAGGTCCTCTGGCTCAGAACTCCGCTGGCACTTGACTTCTTCCATCGCTGGTCCAAATGAGGTATATCCTTTCCTCGAGATTCTATTCAGGTCCCCGCCTTGGGGCATCGGTTCTTCATCATGAAGAGATCGGCTTTCTTTTATAGAAAGATTAGTTCGATTTGTGCTCCCGCCTTGGGACACCAGTTTCTCGTGATGAGAGAGTCGGCTTTCCAACCAGGAAAGGTCAGTTCGGTTCAGGTTCAGGTCCCCTTCTTGAGGAGTCAACTCCTTGCCATGAGGAGAACGGCCTCCCTTTGGAGGAAGAAAGGTTCAATTTGGGTCCCCATCTTGGGGGGTCAGCTCCTCATCATGAGGAGATCAGTTCAAATCCCCACCATGGGGAGTCAACTCTTCATCTTGAAGAGGTTGGTCCTCCATTAAGGAAGAGTCGAGTCGGGTCAATCCCCTATCCAAAGGAGTTTGGCTTTTCATAGTGGGATGGTTCGTGCACAGATGGGAGTGATCGTGAGACTTATGGCCAGCCACTATACTTTGGGCTCCTGCTATTAAAATGTCACTGGTCCACCAAGGCCAATTAATTCTTCCTTGGGTGCAGTTCTGGTTCAATCCTTGCCTAGGGATTGTCAGGTTCTGGTTCAATCCTCGCCTAGGGATTGTCGGGTTCTGGTTCAATCCTTGCCTAGGGATTGTCAGGTTCTGTGTTACAGGCTTCCCCGAAGCCTGAGCAATAAAACTGTAAGGCGTTACTTGTCCTAGAGTCGCCTGGACTACGTCTGAACAAGTCCTCTCCAACCCTCCGTTTAGGGTGAGAGCCTGAGCTGAGTGCTCCCTAAGATAGCTCAGTAGAACGCTTCTAAGTCCCACTTTGTTACGTTCATTTCCTTTACTGTACAATACTGGCTCGCATCCAGGGCCTATTCTTCTGACATGCCGATGGACTTTACCTTAGTTGCACTGGGCAATCTCCTTTTGTTCCCTTGAGACGACGCACTTTACAGTACGGTATCTGATACGCCTCCTTTTGTCTGACTCACCATTTGTACTACCAGTGCAGTGTTCTGACTCAGTAGCACGTAGCCTGAGCACACTTATACCGGACAGCTTTATAGACGTACTTACTTAGTACCACACCAGAGGACGCCTTATACAGTAGGACCACATGTATATAAGCAGACGCTACGACAGAGTACAGACCCTAAGTCTGTTCTCCTTGTGACAATACCAAGTCGCGTTCCCCTCTCATCTTGTGCATCATCACTCCAAGGGCCCATTGCCCTTCTCGCTCTGAGACAGACTCTGCCTAGCCTGAGGTCACGTATCCACTGACCGAACGAGGCTTCGCCGATACGCGTAGGACTTGCACGTAACACACTTAGAAGGAATAGAACTTGCACACAAGATGAGAGCGAACAGTGTGTATTCACTGAGTCTTAGAGGAGACTCAGCTTAAGGTTGATACAGCTAGTGAGTACTTCTATATATACTACTAAGCTGGGGCAGTGTCCTAGGGTTATAATGGAGATACTACGTAGCCTTCCCTAATGGCTACTTTATGAAACGTGATCATTGATACATATGAAACCCACATGAAATGCTACCGAGACATATCATACTAGGGCTGTGTCCATCACTGATGCCATGCCATCAGCGGCACCGTATGCACCCGTGACATCACCCTCCATTTAGGTAGAGGGCGCGAAACGAACCAGGCGACGGCACCCGACTTGGTTTTGGAGTGATTCCAGGGCCCTTCCCTCAGAGGCCAATCCTTCCAAACATGCGACGTTCTCGTGAAATACCGACATGGCAAGTCGGTGACGACAGATGTGTTGTTCTTCTTGCAGGTTATCAACCTGCTGCTCGTATTCTTGGAGTCTCCACGTGATGTAAAGTATCTGTTCGTCAATGGCGTTGAACCGGGAGATCTCACCCATAAGTCCCCAATTCCCGTTGTCCAGGAAGTACTGGGCCACTGTTTTATACTGCGCCGAATTGGCGCAGATGAGGTTGATCGCCCAGTTAGGTACAGGGTCACAGGGCTCGTCGGGGCAGAGACGGGGAAGTGCTCGGAGAAGGTGGCGGTATTCTGGCTCGTTTCTCCCCATGGTTCCCAGTGCTTCATATGGGGTTGGCAAGATCTTGACCCACTTGGCCATTCGATACGATCCGTCGGGCATGGGGATGTAGAAATCGGGGCACCGACTTAGGGTGTTATGCATGTATCCTCTAAAGGATACTTCATCTTCGTCGGCTGCGGTGTCCTCTGTGTCTTCATCTGTGTCTTGTTGTCTGGTTTCGATGGTACATAATAGTCCATGTACCACGTTGATGAGCTGGTCAGTGGTGAGTGCAGATCCGTTGTCGTGGGCCAGCAAGATATTACGTGTGGAACGGGGGGAGATGGGGACGCCAGGGCAGTCTGTTGCTTGAATGATGTCGGCGACTGTGTGGCCGACAGCGTTGGGTGAGAGGGGTAGAGTGGTGCGGTGGATGTCTTCATTGACCACCCAAAGGGGGTGTCAGAGTTTGTTTGGAATGGGGTGCTGGCGTATTTCCATGTTGATATCGTCGTCATCAGTGGTGGTTTCAGTGGGGATAGACTCTGCGACGGTGTCGTAGTCAATGGTCTCGAGGGAGGGGTCGGCGTTGGAAGTGGTGGAGGGCATACTTGCACACGATGAGGAGGTAGAAAGCGATTTGAAGTGAGAAAAAGATTGTGAGAAGCGCGATGTCCGAAGGTGGGAGATGGGGCATTGATTTGGTGAGCTCTGGGTGTCCTTTTATCTGTTAAAGGGTGTTCTCGGTGATATGATGCGATCAAGTCGGGCGCGAAGACTTGATCAGCAGGTTCCCATGTATTATCACTTATGGGGTAACCCTTCCACTTGATCAGATATTGTAGGGTCTTCTCCCTTCCGTAGTGGCGGTGTCCGGTGATGTGTTCTACTTCATATTCTTGTTCTCCATCGATCAATTCAGGGGGTGGTCGCAGATAGTTCATTCCGTGTTCTTCGGTCTCCACATATGGGGTAAGGAGTGATGCATGGAACACATCGTGGATAGTCCAGGTTGGTGGTAATCGAAGGCGGTAGGCCATGGGGGATATTTGTTCCGTGATGGGGAAGGGTCCTAGATATCTGGGGGCAAGTTTGTGGGTGGCATATGGGAGTTTCAGGTTGCGCGCATCAAGCCACACTTCGTTTCTGACATGGAACTGAGGTGGAGGTGTATTAGTGGCGTTGTTCAGTGCTTGTTGGATGTGGTGTCTGTACTCCATCAGTTTCTGATGGCGTTCTTCGATGGAATCATTGTTTGAGGTATGATCTGAATTAAGGGTCACCTGTGGCATGTACCCCATCAGTATTTCTGATGGTGGTGTTTTCGTGGTGTTGTTTGGGGTAGTGTTATGTACGAATGTTGCGAGTGGCAACCAATCGGCCCAGTCATCTTGTTGGAGATTCCCAAAAAGGCGTAAGTATTGCTCTACCCATTGATTGTTCCATTCTGATAGGCCATCAGTTTGTGGGTGATAGGCGGTGCTGATGTTCTGTTGTATTTTTAGCTTCTGACATAGGGTGTGAGTGAAGTGCGATGTAAAACGGGGGTCTCTGTCGGTGATCATCTTCTGAGGGGTTCCAAACCATCTGAATACGTGTTCTAGGTATAGTTGTGCGATCCCTTCTCCTGTAATTTGGGTGTGGCAGGGGAGGAATAGTGCTGCGCGCGAGCATCCATGGTCCACGATGGTGAGTATTGCGTCGAATCCTTTACTAAGTGGTAGGGCGGTGATAAGGTCCATGGCTATTGTTGAGAAAGGAAGTGGGTCGTTTGTGATGGGGATTCTGTATGGTGGTACTCTTTTCCGGTGCGTGATGTTCTTGTTTTGTTGGCATACCACACATCCTGTTACGGTTTCCTACCTTACATGACTTACTTTTTCTTTCTTTTGTTACGTATTTTCCGGGGTCATGTGACTTCGGGTCACATGACCCAGCATCACCTGATTGGTGTTTGACCCTGTTACCTACGCTTTGGTTCTGTTTGGGGAGGAACCCTTATGGTTCCTTCCAAGTTGGGATACCTTGCCCATATGGGGACGTTTCCCGCTGCAGCGTTGCTTTACTGTACTAGATTAGAGACTCCCGCTGGAGCGGACCGCCTATAGTGTATTCGTACATTTTAGGACCCGCTGAAGCGGAAACTCATGTATATAAAGCCTCAGCTTTGGACCCTAAGTCCCTAGCTTCGGCTTAAGCTTCATCGAATCCAAACACGTTCCACTTCCCCTTGTGAACTATTAAGGAAGCCATCCTTCCTTAATAGGTGTTCGATCTCATCTCTCAAACTCGAACTTGGGACTACTTTGTTACACTAAGTCGGACTTAGTGTCACCTGACAAAGTCTTCTCACATCACTGAGGTGCTACTCAGAACGCTTGAAGTCGCATCCCTTAGCCCAGGGAAGCTCAACGATCTGGTCTTGGACCTGTGACAGTTAGGTCACATCTCAAGCAAGACTCAGTACAGAAGGCACTTCGCCTGAAGGTCCTTTGGGAACCTTAACATCTATGGCCACAGTCGCGAAAGGGAGTGGGTCGTTCGTGGTGGGGATTTTGTACAGTGGCACTCGTCTTTTGTGTGTGATGTTTTTGTTCTGTTGACAGATGGCGCATCCCTTCACATATTGGTCTATCCAGGTATTGATTCCAGGCCACCAGTACTGATACGTGACTTTGTGGATGGTATTATCTCTTCCAAGGTGGCCGGCAAGTGGGGAGTCGTGGTAACGGCGTAATAGCATTTGTCGTACTTCTTGATTGGGGGGTACTACAATTTGGTTTTGTCTTGTGGCCCAAATTCCTTTTTGTAGGATGAGTCGGTACGGTTTTGCCCATCGTCGTAGTAATTTGTGATGGTGAGGGTGTTGTTGTATCTTGACGATGTCTGTGCGTGGATCCTTAGACAGAGGGTCTGTAAGCCGGTTGATGAACAT
>QFEA01004629.1:0-12194 GCA_003315975.1 Lactifluus echinatus
CGGTGGACGGAGGTTCTGCTTCGCCGCCACTGCGGCAGGATGGCATACCGGTGCTTTGGTTATCTGCTTGGAGGTGAGTTTTCCATCGTTGGGGTCTACAACGCGGTACCCATGAGACGCAATTTCTCTAGCCCGAAAAGGAGGTATATGACGCCACCGCCACCGCTAACACCTCTGATCCCGAACGCTCCGTCCCTGAACATTTCCGGGCCGACGATGAAGGATCATCTGGCAGCCGCAATCAACCATCGTTTCCTTCAGAAGCCAGTTCGTTTGGACTCGGCAGAATATTCAGAATTGGTTTTGCGGGGCGCGGGAGGGGTCGAGGAACATAGGCTCAGCGGGATTGATGTATGTTGGTAATCGTGTCGACGAAATCGATGTGTAAATATGCCCTGATACCGTTCAAGTTGTTGATGTGCAGTAGTCGCTCATAATGGGGTCAACTCAGGCTCATGGCCAATACATTACAGTGCCCCCAAAAATCATCTACTTTGGACACAAGAAATGGACACCAACACCAACACAATACATGCACATTAACAATAACGCTCGCATTACAATAACATTAAATGGTCTAATTGGTCCATATCAGATATGATCAATTCTATTCGCTACCGCTACCCGCCATTGTTTAAACTATTCTAAACAGGGAATATCAAAGGGAGACTCAAAGGGGAAAAAAAGGCTATCCAGGCATAAATTGAGTAACATACGCTAGTCCGTTCCCATTCGGACTGACTGTGCCCCGGCATACGGGCTACATGACTTTTGGATGGAGGACAATTTCAAGGCCTGGTGGTCTAGTAGTATGATTCCTTCTTAGGGATGCAAGTTGGAGGAGGTCCCGGGTTCAATTCCCGGTCAGGCCCCGCTTGAGGCCTGATGGTCTAGTAGCATGATTCCTTCTTCGGGCAGAAATTTGGAGGAGGTCCCGGGTTCAATTCCCGGCCAGGCCCTGTGTTTTTGTCTCTCTTCTTGGCACAATTTTATATTTTGATTCTGTCTGCGTGTCTGTGTAATCACTCAAGTTCCTCCGGCCCCGCTTGTCCGCTTTGAAAGATCATCTATCACATACATATCATTGAAAGTAAAGAACAATCGTCAAAAAGCAGGTACGGAAAACAAGATAGCACTACATTAAAAGATGGATAGAGATATGGGTGTACACAGCGACTCGGGCTGAGGATGCTACTGGGCCGTTGACTGTTCGGAGTTGGCTCGTTCAGTCTACCAGAAAGCACACCTAATTTCATCTGCATGAGCGGATCCTGACAGGAGTAGAGTATAGACCATACCATCCAGAGAAGCATTGGCAGAGGTTTTCCAGCGAGGTAGCTTGCAAGATGAGTTTGTCAACTTGTGCTTGCACCGTAAGCACAACGTTGGGATTGAAATCACGACCTAAAAGAAGTAACTTCACCCTACTGTACTACGGCGCGACGGGGAGTTATACGGACCTGTAAGTTTGTGCTGTACACGGTTCAATACTGCCAATGCACGGTCATTGCGCTCTTGGGCCTCTGCAATATGCGATTAAAAATTAACTGGACGAAATCGTCTATGAAAAAGCAGTGACATACCATTAAGAATGGTATTCTCGTCAGCCTTCAGCTTGCGAAGAGGTTCTTGGACGTATGCATTGACGCGAGACATGTCGGACGTGCGCGACGAGTCTCCACCTGACTTCCGCGTGAGAAAAGTGAAGCAATCCGCTACTCTGGGAGCTTCTCACCAGGCGGGCGCCGGGTGTCACCCTTGGTTGGCATCAATCTCCAGTTGATCAAAGGATCATATACGAACGCCTCGAGAACTGCCATCAGAGATTCTTTATTATCACGCAGGACCCGCATCGAGATCTCGCAAGTGTTCCTATAACTGCCTTCTATACCGCTGACCTGTGGGAACTAAATTAAGCGCCGCCTGCCTTCATGAGAGTGAAAGTTAGCTTGCCTCCATCGCATGTGTGAGCATCCGTGTGAGTCGGAATGGTATCTTTTCAGGGAACTTCTCGCGATGCATCGCGACCTCGAAACAATCACCGAAATCAATATGTACCACCTTGCCTGTCTTGCGCTCCAGCATTAGATTTGATGGGTGACGATCACCAAGACCAAGAATATGGCCAACCATACTGTTGACTGCGAGAGACCGAGTGAACGTTGCACGACGTTCGAGCCAGTGCTCGGAGTTGATGCTCTTTAGCCATAACACTCGATACAAGTCTTGGCCCGTAGTGTTCTCGAGGGCGTACTCGAACACCTCAATCTTCTGTAGGAGCATGAGATTTTCGTAGTCGGGTGCCATCTATAAAAAATTGTTAGATGTGCGCTTAACGCTCAAAGAGAGTTAGTTTCCCTGTAGCATCAACCGGTATTCGATGTTCAACAGGACTTTGCGTGACTCGCGGTAGTCGCGGACCAAAACGTGTAGCGTATCGCTATCGTGGACCCAACCAAGAAGGCCAGCATGTGGCCCAAGTGGTATGACAGGATACCTTTGGATGTGGAGATGTCGTTTGAAGCTATCGGTATCTTCTGATAAGAGCGTATTCACAAGACTGAACAATTGCATAACCCGTTCGTCTTGACGAAGATCCTCGTGTCCTATAAAACGTCGAATGTTACGCATAATAAAACTGCCTGAATCAGGCGTACCCTTCAAAACGTATTGGTATTCTTTTCCGTCGCTGCCTTTCAGATAGAGTCGACGAGGCCTCTGCTTGGAGATAATGATCGATAGCTTAGGGGCAAAGTTTACGATCCTGATGGTCTCCTTCCCGCTCTGATATGTTCCTGTAAGTCAGGTTAGTCACAATGTGCACAGTCAATCACATTCGGGGGCTCTTACCCGGTACAGCCAGCTCTAGATTACGTGCTTTCAAGAGCTCTGGTGAAACATACTGCAAGTCAAGTGTGGTCAATTGCGGCAGTTGTTTCTCAACCTTCTTGAAGACCTTCAGAGAATCATGGGTATGCAATCAAACAGTACATCTCAAGTTTCCTTACTGCGAAATAGATGTCCCAAGCATTATCCAGGTCTTTAATTTCGCCATATTTCTGGTATCGACGCGTTGCCTCTCTCGCCTCATGAAGCTCACGACCGAACGCTTGGATGAATGAAGTCTCGCGCGCGGTTTGGGGACCCTGACAACAAAGCGGTAAGTAGACGAGGATTAACAATCCTAAATGAGTTCCTACCCTTTCAAGTTCTTCGTGGAGTGGCTCGAGAGCGGCAATCATGCCTTCTGGGTTGTGCTCTGTATAATACTGACGAGAAGCTTCTTCAAGCTTCTCGTGCCATTGTTCATGCCAGAGAATGGCAACACGAATCAACTCGTGGCTGACGACAAGGGCCTGATATCAAAGGGTTGAGATAAGCCTACATTTAAGTCGCATGACGCACCTGTTCCACAATGGCGGGGCTGTGTTGTTTCATGCGATCCATGATAGCGAGCGCAGCATCTTTCCGCTGAGCACTTGGGGACTTTGACGCTACAGTAAGAGGATAAATTAGGGCCTGCGGATGATGCTTGCCAACGTCTGTCAAGAGACTTGTGATGTTCCTCCGGATATTTTTGTTAGCTGTTTGGATGCGTGCAATGATCTGTACCGAGTAGGTCAGGAGGGGCTGAAAGCAGGGAGCGAGTAATTTACCTGAGGAATCACTTCAAGCCACGTATCTACTTCGACTGTGCTGAACCCGCCAGCAATTGCATGGCTGACTTCGTCGTGAGCCCCAAATTTGAACCATAGGGNNNNCGGAGAGTGTCCTGTAGGGAATTCTCGCCACGTAGAGCGATAGAGCGGAAGAAACCTGGAAACCCATATTCGATCAGTTCGACTTGGACCGGCTGAAATAAACACCACCTTGGACTGCAGAGGTGATGTGCGGAACCAGGGTAGTTCCCATAACATCTCCAGCTTTCACTTCAGCTTGGTTGAGAAGGTGGTTGACCACTTCGAAATTTGCCAAAGCCCAGGTATGCCACGCTTTGTACCAATTGGGGTCGAAGTGTGTGGCAAGGAGGTACGACTGAAGGATGTCTTTCACGTTCCGCTATGGATGTTCGTTTGAATTAACGCGGAAAAAATGGCATGTATTTCACAAACCGTATCCCAGCTGTCTGAAAGTTCCATTTGCCATTCACCCTGCTTGAAGTAACAGCGTGCCAGAAGCCGAGCGAGTTCGTCGAGCTTCTGCTTGGATACACTCAAGCGCTGGCCTCGCTGCGTCGTTTCAACCTTCAAGTCGTTCGACAAACTCTCTGAAAATGAACGAAGAAAGTTCAAGCTCTCTTCTTTAGACCCCGATGCCCACATATATTTGAGCTGAGCATAAACCACATTTGGAGGGGCTTTCTGATGCTGTGTAAACGAAAGCAGTTAGCCAACTTGCCGGCTGTCTGCAGAAGCACGCACCCTTTCTTGAGATAGGAGAGAGTTGATAGTCTTTTCGGCAAGCAGCATACGCTCAGATTTCCGACATAGGTTGGCAAATTTGATCCACATAGCAGGGTCGTCGTCTGGGCTCAGGACTAGAGTTCGTACTTGAAGAATCCTTTGCCAGACCTCCACGTCAGGTTGACATCCCTGTAGTCTGAGCTGTTTTCAGTGTATGGAGAGACATGTACGAGGAATTAGCAAACCTCTTGACCCATGTTTTCCTAATAGTCTGCTGGCGCTCTGGTTGGTCAGCGAATTGCTTGTAGGCGATAATCTCTTCCAGCTCGGAAAGCATCTGTGCCCGAACCATCACGCTAGAAAAAAATTAGATGCAGGTTCCGACCTCAGCTTCTGTCAAGCTCACTTGTACGACCGCCCGTAACTTTCGCCGATCAGCCCTGTGAGCTCAGGGTCAAGCAGGTCGCGTGCCTTCGTAATATGTGCTAAAGCTTTAGGAAACTGATTTTGGTGTACCGACAAAATAGCACGATAAAACGCGCGGTCCGTCGAATCGGCCTTCATAGTTGCGATGTAGTCGTCCATCGAGTCCCAGTCATTCAGAGACCACGCAGCGGCAGCAGCCATCGGTGCAATCTCGCGACGCTCCTCTTGCGTCGCGCCTTGCCAGTATTCCTCAACTTGTCCCGCAAGCTGATCCCACTCTCCAAGAGCATGCAAGCATTTCATTCGGCCAATTGCTATGTCTGGATTGCCAGGATCCTCTTGTTCCCTGCGTTCGTATGTACGCAGGGCTTCCTGCCACCGCCCTAGTCTTTCGTACCATTGGTCATGCTTCGTAATATCATACTGTTCGCGTGCGACGAGGAGCGTGCCCCACGCTGCGTCCGACTGCTGTAGCTTTGTGTTTATACCAATCAGAGCCTCAATAATTGATGGCGACGTCTCCGTGAAAAACTCGAGTTCCTTGTAATGCAATGCTTTCGCATAGGCGTGATACTTAAGCGCATACTCCCCAAGAATGCTATTCTCAATCGGGAGCCTCTGGTCTTCGTGTTCCATGAATTCGCACAAGTTCAGCAACCTATGAATAAGCTCCGACGGTGCCGTCGGTGATTCAATCGCACGGTCAATTGCACGAACGAGGTCTTCCTGTGTACTTCGTCTGAACTTGAGTTTCTGAGACCAGAAATATCGACCTACCTGGTATTGCTCGAATAGTTCCCGCCAGCACGATATGAATGCTGCATTGAACAACTCCTTGGCCAAGGGTGGGTGGACGTCCACCAGGCTCATGCATGCGCGCAAAGCATGGGATGGAGATTCTTTCATGAACTCTACAGAAAGGCGATGCATCCATTCGATCCAGTCTTCCCTTGTTGATACCTGCGATGTGTCCCACGCTTGCTTCAGGTGCTGCTGATTGACTGTCATCTTGGCAGCCTCCGCAGGCGCGGAGAATTCTGGCGCTTTGTTGCTCTCATTCATGCTGCAATGAGTCTCTGAGTGAGAACTCTGCAACTCAAAAATGTTGCGTACATGTGCTCTAGCGTGCCTAGCTCTTGTGGCAGGCGCTCTCCATTGAGCAACTTGGATACAAGATTCTCATACTTGGGGTGCGGTATCCTGTGACGTAGGAGAGCCTATACACCTCGTCAACGCGTACACAGAGAGCTTAGCGAAGTAGTTACCTTATTTATGGTAGGTACAAAGATGGCAAAGTCTGATCCCAATTGGACAAGTAATGAGCACAGGGTGTCGAGCACGGCCATTCTCAATTCGTTGTTCGAAGAGGTCAGTACTCTTACGAGTGGGTGAATGATGCGCGATGCGTGGTCCGAGAAATTTACACGACTCGAAAGCCCATCTATTGTGACGATTGCACGCTTGCGTAGCGCCGTCGACGCGTCAGACCGTTCGTACGTTTTCACGATGATTGGAATGACAAGATGCAGGTATTCTTCGATATTCGAGCCGAATGTCAAGAACGCGTCAAACACTTTCATTTGCGTCACCGAGCGCTTGTCGTTGAGCTCCCCGTCAAACACCTTTAGGATGAGTGGTAAAATGGATGGCAGGAATGGTCTGAATTCAGCATCAAGAGCCTTTCCGAGCGATTCGATGAGGGACACGAGCGGAAGTTGCAACGACTGCTGCGACGACTGGTTTTCCCAGAGGTCCGTTACGAGGGCAAAAATATCCGGCATGTATTTGCGAACATGCTGCTTAATGATGCCGATAAGGATGGCCAGCTGCTGTAAGTGAAACTCTTGCAAGCGCGCGGCAGAACTACGAGTCACAATTGCAAACGCCGGGATGATCTGAACGGATGGTAAGTTGACCAATCTCTTGTATTGTAGGTGGTGTCTCCCACCTGGGGCAAAAATGTCACACATTTGAGGCCTTGAGTCTTGAATATCGACATTATGGCTTCAATGACATTGTAGTGTTGGCTGCTGAGCGATTGGTCCTTCAAGATACCAAGGAGGGCATTGATGACCACCGTTTGATAATAGTCATCTGACGCCGAGGACGTAGTATGGGTTAGATTAATCGCTGCTGCAGCGGGCGTTTGAGACTCGTTTGACTCCTCGTCGGGCTTCGCCTACAGTATGGTGTCGGACTGTCAAAATCTCCTCACTTTAAAGTATTGACGTACCTTTCGTCTGTAAGGATCAAGTGCGCCTATTATCCCAAGCACCTTGATGACCTCCCGTCGAACTGTCGCATTTGTCTCGCTCTTCAAAATCCGACCAAAGATCTGCAACAGCTGTGGATACTCCACAAGCGGCTGTATAACAAATCCCGTGCTTGAGCACACTTGCCCGAGTGCATGCAAGGCGGCGTCGCGTTTTGCATTGCTTGGGTCCGCGAGTTTCGCAAGGATGATGTCCATCAACTCAGGAACATGTGGGGTCACGTCCTCGCCGCCGACGCACGTCAACTCGCCGAGACACATGAGCACGTTGGCAGCAACGGTGGAGTTGGGATCACTAGCTTTCTGCAGGAGCACGCGTAGCATCGGCAGTGCGTAGGGCTTGATTAAGCGCTGTGTTGCGCTAACGAGGAGCGTCAACAGCCTCGTGCAATCTTCACGATTACGCCTGAATTGTGTCCTCGATTATTGGAAATGAGTAATTTGGAAACAGATAATACTCACGTAACAGTCGAGTATTCGAGCTCAGTGAGTAGTTGTATGAGGGACTTGCGTAGCGAAGGCATGACATAGGCTGGATTGTGAAGTGCGAGGCGGCCAATAAGGCCGACGGCCGTTTCGCGGTTCTCAACTACCTCGTCGTTAAGTGCTATGAAAAGGGAGCGAACATTCTCCGCCTGTGCAAGGTGCTTGTCGAATTGTTCATGCAGGTTTGCCAGGACAGCTTGTCGGATCGTCGCGTCTATTACAACAGGGTCAATTATTCCCACGGGGCCATTGGAGGGGTTGACAGACCTGGGTCGGCGATACCGACAGTGAGCAGTTTGTCGATGACATCGCTGATGATCTCAATGGAGTTGTTGCTGCCCTGAAAGCAGATAGGGTCGCGTCTGAAGACGCTACAGCATGTTAGCGCCGCCGCTTTCCGTACTTCCGAATGGTCTTCTTCAAGGTACGGAAGCGCACAATTACGCACAAACTCATTGAGGACATGCCCTGTGACACAGGTGAACAATTTTGTCAAGAGGTGATTGCTTGCTGGAGACGCACCACTAAAATCAAATTCGCCGAGGATAGTAAGTGCCAAGGTAACTAGCTCGGGGCTCTTTGTTGTACCGACGCTCTAGAGTTGAATGAGCTCTTCATCGAGGTTCAGAAAAGTATAACCCACCTGAGACGTATTGAGATCCCGAGAAATGGTAGAAACATTCCCCCGCATGAGCACTGGTGGTGCGCCCAGAGGTTTGTATGGTTTGTCACTGAGGATCATCGATAACATATCTAAGAGACGGTCTGAAGTACGTCGGGTTAGATGCAGTAAAACAAGTATATGGGAGAATGTGCCTTGTATTGTCTTCAAGAGAGGTGGAATGTTCTTTGCTATCTCAATTAGGGCATGGTGGAGAGGTTCGCTCAATCCACAGGCGAACATCAAGTCAAGTTGGTCGTGCAGTAGTTTGGTCAAGTTCGGGCCGACAGCGGCAGCCAACATACCGACGCATTGGAACATAGGCTCTTCAGACGGTGCTTTCTTCCTAACACATGGTAAGATCAACAGGGGTGTAAAAATCCGTAGCTCACCCCCGGTTCTGCAGCCCAAGTTTAACTTGTTGCATGATAGAGTCAAGGAATGGTTTCATGTCACTGCCAACAGCCTTTGCAATGTGTCCGATGGCAATGAATGCTTCAACAATATGGTCAGAGCGGAACTGTTAGTGACAGGTCCGGCGTACCAAACGAACGCTCATTAGATTTGCTTAGAAGAGTTAAAAGATGACCCATCGCTTTATGAAGGAAGTGTTCGCTAAATGTCTGCGTGTCGTATACGGCAAGGGTAGGAATCAGGGTGATGACCATCTTCCGCACTAAGGGATCTCGAGACGTCCGGAAGCGTAAAATACTTTCCGCTGTGTCCATGAAATTCTCACGCATAAACTGAGGCGGCTAAGAATTGGGACGGATGTTGCAGAATATATAAGCTCACCATCCCACCATGAAGGAGTAACTCGCGGTATGTAAGCAATGAACCGTGAATTATCTCGGGTTGACTCGTCTTGAGTCCAGCCTGCGCGTCAGTTAGGATCTTGGAGAGATGAGCGCTCCTTCCCTGACGTTCTCTCTGGGCAATGATTTCTAAACAGGCGGCGAGAAGTTCAGCTGCACCCTCTCGGACAATCACGCGCGGGTCCCTGATGGGCATTAGAATTTTGTCAAAGACGAGATCGATGTGCGAATGAAAGTAGCCGGGGCTGTTTCGAGCTAGCTCTTTCAAAATAAGCACACCAGCATATCGACCAGGTTCTTGCTTGTCCCCTTGCAACAGGCCAATGGCAGCAGGTACTTCATAATCCATAAAATGTTCGCCGAAGGCAGCGCCGCCAATCTCTGCTATCTGTCCGAGAGTCTTTGAAGCGGCGAGCATGACATTGAGGTCGCTGTTGGGTAAGAGAGATTTGACATAGTTGTAGAAGCGAAAAAGATTGTGCCTGAATTCAATTGTCTCTTCCCCGTCGACATCAAGAAGGTGGTCTAAGCCAATCAGAGTTTGTAAGTCAAAACACGACTGAAGACGCGCACCGATGGCCAGGATACCCCCCAATTTATCGTGATTATGGGGGCTATGTACGAGATCGAATAGTCTCTGATTTATGGAGTCCTCCCATAGTTTGGCAGCGGCATCAGAAGACATCTCGACTACTTTCGTGGCAACCTAGGGAGCGTGTTTGTTGAGAGCACGAGGAAGGTATTGTGACGAAGACATACATATCTGCGTAGTTCGTGAGCATGTTGGAGACGGACCTCAGGGAGTTTAGATCTAAGGCCAAGAAAGATGGAATTGAGTATGTCCGTCTGCTGGGACACAGACGGAGTGGCCATTACGGTCACCACGGAGAGAGTGAGTGAGAGGACACGATCCGGCCGAGAGTGAGAGCGGGGAATCGGCACCGCGGGATCTACGGGCCGGCGGGGGTTAGTTTAATTAATTCTTAATTCCCACAACGACCTTCGTTCTATCATCTATGACATGTCCTCACAGTCAAATGGAGACGCCCTCCGTACACGCGCACCGACCGCCAACGGGGCTTCGTCCAAGACATTGATACCTACAAACAGTGTTTCAACAAAGGATGGTGTAGTCAAAGTCCGGATAGATCCAACCTTAATGGTCACAGATGTCGTGAAACAACTCGTTGCAAACCTACAGATCAACCATCCTTCTTCTGACTTCGCGCTGCGAGACGACGACGACGAGCTCGTAACGAATGAAAACTTGAGAAGGATGATCAAGACGAAGGCCAGGTTGAAGTATGCGGCAATTTCCCCGAACGTGATTCTCCGTTAACTCGCTATCTCATCAGACTCGTCAATTCTGCTGCGATGGAGGCACAGGAGATCTACGACAAGCTCCTCCTTCGCGAAGAAAAGAGTTTCCGGCTGGCCCTCTTCTCCCTTCAACGTTACCTTCGCGTAAGCCGTCGTCGTCGTCCATCCGGGTGTTCCATAGTGAGAAGACTCACAGGAAGAGGATTTCGCTAACGAATTTCTCAAACGCGATGGAGCTCACGTATTGGTTGACGTCATTACGACTAGTCATGGGAATACTCTTGCGGTGCGCACGTTTACCTCCAAGTTGTTTGCCTTCTTCATCTTGGTGCTAGTACGCGCTCACAGCAATGAAAAACTTGATGGATCTTGAGTACGGCTGGGCAACACTCGACAGTAGTTTCATCTTCAAAGTCGTGCAGATCATTGCCGCGCCACAGTCACTCATCAACGTCTGCCGTCCAGCCACTGCCATCCTCAAACGCCTAGTCGAAGCGGACCCGGCGAGCGCTCCGGGACCACTCATGGCAAGTTCGAGCCGTTCGCCCCCCGCAGCACCTCCAGGCTCCGTCTATCGCTACGGGTTTGATGTGGTCTTCGAGCAGATGCGCAAAGAACCGGGCCTCCTCGAAACTGTCGTCCACCGCCTGGGCACAGCGGATACTGCGCTTGCGTTGAATAGGTACGTAAACTGTTTTCGCGTGACGTCCTCAACGATGGACTATTTACTTGAGTTATGTAGTGTCATGTTGATCAATTCGCTGCTGGCCCATGCTACAGATACCTGGTGGGAAGTCTTTATTTCGCAGCTGGAGCGGCTTAATACGCGCAAAGCGATCATTGTGAGTCCTATCGCACCGTCGGACGCGAGCTGACTCCAGGACGTCTCTACACAGCGCCTTATGAATTCGCACACTGTAGAAGACCTGACCTCCTGCGTGCTCGACTTTCAGGGGAACATGGCACGTGTGATTTACCGCAAGAAAACGACACTCGTTGAACCAGATGTTGAGGAGACACATGCAACGGCGCTCGACTATATTTGGACAAATTCGTGTTTGCAAGTGGAGACGATGTCTGATGGCACACAACTGAAGTGGCGCCAGCTTGGGTTCGTATCAGAAAACCTGAGTCACGAATTCGGTGAAACAGGAGTACTCGGATTGGACTGCCTGGTGGGTTTGCACTCCAGAAGTAGAGGGCGTCGTTAACCAGTTCTGTCAAAGAAACATTTTGTTCAAAGCGACCCCGACCTCTTTTCAAAGGTCGTACAAGAACAAAACTCCCGGCCCTTACCACGGCGATGTCCGCTCGCACGTGCATCTAACGAGGTCGTTGAGCTTCTATCCGAATACTGGGGTGTCTTAGCCCCCGGATGTAGGTGGTCTTATTTTGGCAGTCCTGAATATGTAGTGATGGTGTTTGCGACCTTGTAGATGCGACCTCTCCTGTGTTTCAGCCTTTTTTCCTCAATTTTTATAAGGTCCATGTCCTAGCTACTAATTTCTTCCTCCGGATGTGGAATGAGAGTGGCGCGGCGATAGGAGACTTCACCAGGGTAGTTGCCCTTGTACGGAGCCAGTGCGTGTTCATGCGCACTGCAATGAGTCACGTTAACGGACATATGCACACGCAGAGTAAAGGTCGCTCTGCACCAGGAACACGCGCGGCCCTGGCACGAGATGGTGCAAGATTTCTCAGATTGCGAGTACCGAGATGTGCGTGATCGACAGATGAAGGAGCTTGAAGAGGAGGACGATTTGCTGAGTAAAATACCCGTGCGCAACCTGCGCGCAAAGCTGTACAAGGAG
>QFEA01004665.1:0-27192 GCA_003315975.1 Lactifluus echinatus
ATCTCTATTGCCCTCGAGTGGTTCCCACCCATTGGAAGCGGACACGTCATCCACTGCAGGTTCGATTTTTTTCGATCCCCCAAACACGGCAACCATCCTCAACCACACACGGATCCCGGTGGCACAAGGAAGACTAGCTGACGGTTCGCGTCCAGGACAAGCTACCACAGCGGCCATTGCTCGCGGTCGCGTACCTCATGAACGCCGTAGCCTTCGAACTGCAACCGCCACGCTGATATCGGCATCTGAAATTGATCTGCCCTCTACCTTTTCTACGGAATCTGTCAAACCGACTATGACATCAACGCCCGATGGTGATGCGCTACGATCGACAAGTAATGCACCCAAACAAACAGCTGTTAAAGCCCCACATCTTTCTTCCAAGCAGGGTATCACATATGCTGCTGGTGCGCACCGCCGTAGTGTGTCGCATGGATCGAGCAGACCCATCCCTGCAAACTGGGTGACGAGTTTCGATGCTACCGGTAGGACGGCACGCGTCAAAAGGTTCAACTCGGACAGCGGGAAGGAGAACAACTCGAGGTTTATTAAGAACATCGAGAAGGCTAGCCTACGTACGTTCCCTTCCTTTGTTTCGTATGATGCGATGAATACAGATGTATGCTGTCAGATTCCTTTGAACATCCCAAGTCTCGTCTACCAGTGACCCCTTTTCGTGAACGGACGCTGCTCTCACCCATTCCATCGCCGGCATCATCATCTGAACTATCGCCCCTTGGGCAGAGGATGATGGCTGATATGCGCAAGCAGCGCCAGGCGCGCGGCGAGTGTAGGAAAAGCCAACGTTCGGACATGACTCTTGTGCATGTATAATATCCCATAACCCGTATTTTCGTCGCATTTAACTTATCTGTTCAACATCACCGATGATGATTTGTCTGGTTTTGTATGGTTGCATGTTTTGTACGCGCTTATATCTCACACTCAAACGTAGTCATGGCTATGCTTTCCTCTTGCGCCCATTAGTTAGTAGGAGAGAAATAAAGCTGTCCCTGCTTATTAATCACTGCGTGCCTGGACCCCCTTCAAGTTCCGAGTCCGACATTCTAGCCTTTCCCTCACTGCGGCCCAGCGGACTGATAAAAGTCTGGGGCCCATCTTCTATCTTTGTCAATACCCCGTCGCGCATTAAACGCGCGAGTCACACTCAACCATACCCATCGATAGCGAAGAGGGGCACTACGAGATGCTCCAAAGCTACCGTGCCGTGCCAATATACGGAGTGCACGAAGAACCAGATGACGAACGTGGTGCCGAGCACGAAGGAAGCGCACTGCTCGGTAGCAGAGCCTCAAACGTCGGGGTGACAAAGAGCGAGGCGCAGAGGGAAGGTCATGCCACACTCACGAGTAGCGTAGGCAATCTTGCGAATACAATCATAGGTAGTGGTACGTCCTACCCAGTCCCTACTTGCCCCGTCATATTCCTCTCCTCACATGGCTCACGACTTTTAAATATGGTATCAAGGCATGCTCACCTTTCCTCGGGTGCGTCTGGTGTGTGTACGTGTGTAGACTTCGTATTGATGTCGTATAGGCCCTTGCATCGGCGGGCATCATCCCCGGCATGCTCACATGTGCCTTTTCTGGTGCTGTTGCTGCATTTGGTCTCTACCTCCTCTCTGCGTGTGCGCGCAAGGCTCCGCACCGCCGCGCGTCGTTCTTTGCTATTGCAAGCCTCACATTCCCAAGCGCGGCCGTCTTCTTCGACGCGGCTATCGCTATAAAGTGTTTCGGCGTGTCCATCAGGTTTGTGCTGTCCCGCGTGCGAAGGAAACGTTGACTGACCAAGGGACAGCTACCTTATCATCATCAAGTCGCTCCTTCCGAACGTTGTTGCATCGTTATACCATGATCTCACATCGCCTGACACAAACCCACCGGATTGGGCGCTCAGTGGACACATCTGGCTGAGCCTCGTCATGACCGTGCTAGTACCCTTGTCCTTCTTTCGCCGCCTAGACAGCCTTAGACACACAAGCTACATCGCTCTCTTCTCTTGCGGTAAACCATTTCCTTCACTTATCAAGCTTTGAGGCGTGCTGATTTGGTCACATGTTTTCCTCCGCAGCATATCTTGTCCTGATAGTGATTGTATGCTATTTCCGTCCGATTAAAGGAATGACCTCGCCTGGGGAGATACATTTCATCAAGTTTACACCCAGCTTCGTTTCGACCTTCCCTATCCAAGTTTTTGCTTTCACTTGCGCGCAGAATGTAGCGTTCTTTTTGTTCATTATGCTGATCCAGTCACTGAGTCCGAAGGATGAATAGCTATTCCCCATCTTCAACGAGCTCAAGACCAACTCGCAGCAGCGCATGAACATCGTCATTGGAACTGCCATTGGCTCCGCAACTGTCACGTATGAAGTCATCGCAGTCTTTGGCTACCTCACATTTGGCAGCCACGTAGGTACCCTGTTTATTCTTACTGAGCTGTTTATTCAGACATCTCTCAACAGGTCAGCGCGAACGTCATTGCAATGTACCCATCGACATCATTGTTCATAGCTGTCGGGCAGCTTGCCATCGCGATACTTGTCCTCTTTTCGTACCCGCTGCAGGTTCAGCCATGCAGGAACTGCCTCGACAAGGTTTTCCACTTTGGTTCGACCGACAACAAGGTGGATGATGAGACCATTGAAGATGAGCACGGGACGGGCGATATGACGCCGATGAAGCATACGTTACTGACAGCCGCAGTGGTCACAGGTGGATTCATGATTGCGTACTTCGTGGACAACCTTGAGATGGGTGCGTCTTCCACTTATAGGTTATCCGGACCATGGGAGCTGATGGTGTCCAGTGTTGTCGTTCGTCGGGTCCACGGGTTCGACAACCATTTCATTCATCCTCCCTGGGCTGTTCTACTGGAAGGCGAGTATCGCAAACTACCTCCGGGAGTTGTTGCTGACACAGCCCATCTAGTTGACGAAGGACGACCCGGACAAGAACAAGCTTCTTAACCTCGGTGCGCTCGCACTTGCATGTTACGGCTCCCTCATCCTCGTATTCTGGTGGGTGCCCAATCGGATATCTTTTTTCTTTCTGACTAGGCCGTGACAGCTTGAGCTTCAATATCTATAACGTCGTAAGCTCGGGACCTGCTTAGACGCAAGACGTCTATACTATGTACCGACCTTGCAGTGTCCCTTTGGTATTTATTTATAGACAGTACATCTAATCATCATCACCTCACGCGACGACTTGTCGATGTCACGCGACATAACGCATATGCTGTCAGGTGAATAATGACACGTTAGTGTATTATCTACGAGTGTACATTTTGATGAGGGATACATAAGAACACTAACTCTGATGTCCGAGAGTGAGAGAAAGATAACAAGGGTCCGTGCAATCGCAAAAGCGAGAGGTCCCAATAAGCCAGAAAACGACAAGGAAACGAAATGAAAAATAAAATAAAATTGGGATCGAAACAAAATACTGCACTGCCTTGTGGCAAGGCAAGAGCGACGACAATGACAACTCATTACCGCGTGACTCGCCTGCCTTTCGTGCTCCGTTTGCTCGCTGGGCCCTTGGCCGCTGCTCGCACGGTCTCCGCCGACGAACGCGCAACGCGCGTAGAGCGTCTCACCGGCTTCTGACGCGACACGACGCCCTCGTCCCCAGCCCCAGCACCACTACCAAGGCCGATAGCAGGACCAGGGCTCGGCGCAGCCGAGCGTCTGCGTCGCTTGGGCACCGGCTCGGACTCGGGCTCGGGCTGCGTCTCCTCCTGTTCCTGTCCTTCTTCTCGTTCCTGTTGTTGTCGTTGTGGCTGTGGCTGTTGTTGTGGATGCTGCGGTTCCAGTTCCAGTTCCAGACCCTCCTCCCGTTCGAGGTTCGAGATGGGGGTCTTTGTCGGCTTTTTCGGCCTGGGCCGTGAGGAGCCCGGAGTCGGCGCTGCGGCGCTGCGGGACCATTCGTTGGTAGTGTTAACAATGGTATCTTCGAGGTCGAGTTCGAGGGCTCGACGCGACCGCTTGCGCGATGTGGGCTGCGTAGTTGCGGTCCTCTCAGGTTCGGATGTCGTGGCAGGGTGGGTGGCGGTGGTTGCAGTAGGAAAGACGATCGCCTGTTTGGATTTTGTCGGCTCGTCCGCGCGCGATCGCGATTTTTTGCTGCTCTTGCTGCTGCTGCTCTTGCTTGTCTTTTTCTTTTTGCTCTTTTGCGTGGTCGAGGAGCCGGCTTTGGTCCTGTTGGTGGAGATGGGAGGCGGTGGCATGAGGGCAAATCCAGATCCGGAGGAGGCTGAACAGTCTGCTTCGATGGGTATCATCTCCAGGGCCTCTGCATTCCTATCCGACACACGCGCCGCGTGCTGAGTGTCGCACCTTGGGCGTGAAGACGTGGCTAAAGGAACAGATGGGCCAGATCGGCTGGCAGCAATCATCAAGGGGCTATCCATAAATTCGTGCGCTCCTCCAGCTCGCAAGCCGAAGGTGCTCGGTCTCGACGAAGAAGCAAGGCCCATGGGCGACAGGTCAGAGGCTTCAGAGGCGTCCCCAGCGCTCTTCTTGCCCATCGCCCTGAGCTTCCTCAGGCTCTGTTCGAACAACCTCTTCCCCCGCCCTTCCGTTGGCGGATCTGGCACGCCGCCGTATTTCGCGCAGCCGGGCTCGTCGTGCGGCGGGAGCCCTTCCTTGGCGCGCCAGCGGGGCGCCTGAATGCCGAACGGCGGCACCTGGCAGAACATCGGGTCTTCGCCCTCGCCGCCGTCGTGGATAGTCGGGTCGCGTGGGAAGTCGTGCATCGTGAGGGGCACGCCGAGGCGCTGTGCGCTTACGCCCGCCTCGGTGATGAGCTTCGCGCTCTCGGTGGCGCGCTCCGCGGGTGTCGCATTTTCGAGCGGCGCGAATTGCGGTATCAGCCTCGGATCGGCGGGGACGGGCTCGCGCAGGTTGGTGCCCATGGACGGGAACTGCCAGGGATCGTAGCAAAGTGCGCCAGTCAATTTGTAGCTGCGGCATGGATGTGATAGTCAATAATTGGACCATGACAGACAGGACGATGGGACACTGACTTGATAGATTGCCCGAGATTGCGGATGTTCTCGAGCTTGGTCATTTGGTAGTCGTTGACGTTGTGATTGTACTTGAGAAGTGCAGTATGGTTGAGGAGCATTTGATGCTGTGCTTCTAACTCGCGAACAACGGGCTTGAGCTGCTCTTCAATCAAAGAGGTTACTTTCCCTCTGATTAACTCCATGAGGACGCTAGTATTCCCGTTGGAAGACGCCATGATTAGAAGCTTGGTGTTGGGTGTTGGGTGTGGTGTGGAGGACAGAGTCTTATAGTGAGGTTTTAAATTTTGAAACACTGTGGACACCACACGCTTTTCAGTGACACGTAATCCATAGCTGGCATGATAAGCTGCTGAGGCCAACAGCCACAAATCTCCACAAAAGAAATGTGGCCGGACAGCCACATTTGCTTAGATGTGGAACGACGCTTTGAAAACCATTGTGATTGCTTGTACCTGCTAAGACATGGGTCCTTGATCGGTACTAAATACCAAGGAAGGGTAATCCAAGCGTCATCCAGCGAACATATTGGCTGACGCTTTGATCCTCGTTCGGCTACGGAGGCGGCAGTGCACGGGAGCTGTTTAGCAATAACTGACACCAGCGCTCGGAGTCTCGGGCTGGGGGCGTGTGGCCCGTGGGATCCTTGGCAAGCGGCAAGAGATAGTCATGCAGGCATTTTATCAGAACAGCGCGCGTCCTCCAAGTGATCACAAGTAACTACCGAATGTCAGCGGGACCGAGTAAAGCGCTGGAAAGGCTGACTGCATGTGGTATAATTGTGGGACACACATGAGCGGGCGCCTTGGCCTTGGCTGTACACGGCGATTTCCCACTCAAGCTCCGAAGTTGATCCCATTGGGGAGCCTGACGAGACTGCATGTCTGCATGCGGCGAGCTGCCAAAGTGAATATACGTAACAATGGAAGCGAAGTCGCAAGTGCAGAAGTGCTCACGCTCACGCTCACCGCACGGCCGGACCCAGCCAGGCGACCAGATCACCAGATCACGCGACGCGACCGAGCTTGAGTTGTGTGTTGAGTGAGCGCCCTGAGTTATCAACTGTCTGTCAGTACGGTACGGCTGTCGCTACCTACGTAGCACTAGCACATATCTGAGTATAAAAAAGGTGTTATTCCCAACAGGAACTGTTATATTAGAATAAAATAAATATGAAGGCTGGGGTTGCGCAAGGTGGTTGCCAAAGGCGAGGTTCACCTGTGGAGGTTAAATGAACTGGTTGACAGACATCTGTTAGGCATTTGGGGAGAGATTTACCGAATTTGCATTTTTATTTTTGATGAGGAAGAGAAGATGAGGATGAGGAGGATGGCTGTGATGTGAGACCTCGGCTTAGCCCTCAACCACGTTAAACACGTTAGCTTGATGCTCGTCTCTCAATGTCACTAGGTAATTTGCCCTTCACCTCTCACACCTTCCTTTTCTTTCACACTCATCGTCCTACACAGAAACTTCATCTCGGTCTGTTCCTGTCACAGTCCTTTCTTCGAGGTTGTCTCCCCCTTCCTCACTCCCCTCAGTTGACGCCACCCGCCATTCCTCCCTCACCACCACTCTCTCCCCCCAAGCAGAGCCGTTTACAATGCCATCAGTCTTATCTTCTTCTCCAGCCATCGATAGTCCCTCTCCCTCTCCCTATTCTGCTTCCAGCCCGTCCCCCGCCGAGTCCGACAGCAAATCCGACTGCGCCATCGAAGCAGACCCATCAATCGTCGAGGCACTCAAAAGCAAGGAGCGGATGTTTGTACTTCGTGTTGGCGAGGATATGGAGCGAATCATCAATGAACGCAAGTGAGTCTGACTCATTTCAGTCTGCGTTTCTCCATCGGTGTCATCCAACAGCGGCTAACATCTTGTCTCATTCGAACCTGCTAACCGCCTCAACTTGAAGGGGTCGCGTCGAAATTCTGACTGCAACCTCATACCAGAGACTTCTCGTCCATAGATGTTCTGCCTATTACAAGGTCATCCCTGAAAGTGATACCGGCTCAAAGAGCATATGGGTCTCTGTTTGCCTAGAGAGTAGAATGTCTGTTTCCTTTGTCTCTTCGAGACCTCGAATTCTCATCTATTCCTCTGCAGTCCTCTAAAACGGATTGCCGAGCTTGTTCCAGTTGAACAGACAAAGCAACCGGCTATCAAAATTATGAGTCGGTCCGTCCAAGACCGTATCAGAGCACAATCGCAATCTCGTACTGGTTCAATCAATGGCGAAGATACCGAGTTTTCCGATGTTGAGCCCTCCGAAGCCGGCAGCACTGGTGGACGCAGTGGTGCACAAAATCGTCAAAAGAAGGGTCGCACCATGGAGGAACGTGAAGCTGCCTACAACGAGGCTCGATCACGGATCTTCATGGACTTTGAGGAGAAGGCTAAAGAGAAAGAAAACGACATGAGTGCGAGCTCATCCACCTTCAGTCTTGTTTCTGGTTCGGCTTCTACCAGCGGCGGTGGGAGCAGCAGCGCAGGTGACATAGACGATTCAATGAGCACCGCTCCCACCGAGAGTGAGTTTTCTGGCCCTGTTGCGCGGGACAACAAGAGCGAGCGGCGGAATGGATCGGGTGCAAACTCGGCAAGCTCATCTAGGTCAATGCTTCCTCCTAAACATCCCTCCAGCTCTCGTGGCTCGCGTGCTCCATCACCCTCGTTCACCTACGCCTCCATCTACGATTCTACACCAAATACCGTCCCTTATGATCCGAGCCAAGCCCCGCCGATGCAACAACAGTACGCGCAGCCATATATATATCATCCTTACTCCCCACCTCCGCCAGGTCAAGGCCCAGGGCAAAACTTCATGGGGCCTCTACCGTACTATCCGTATGGCTATCCTCAACCACCGCAACCTCCGCCTCAGCATCATGCACCGAACTCGGATCCTTCGGGTTCTACGCCCGATCCTCAAACCTCTGGACTCTTTGTCCCTCCTCCACATCATTCGCAACAGATGATGTACATGCCGCCCTACTCTTGGCCTCCGAACCCCGCACCGGGTGTCCCTCCCGCGTCGCATACTGGCACACCCTCGATCCCCCACCCGCAATCGTCCCAGTTCCCATTCACACCCCCATCTGGCCCGCAGTACGGCGGGTACAACATCCCCGCATTTTTCTCCACTATGAATCCCATGCATTCGTCTGCACAGGGACACCAGCCTCTTCAGCAGCCACCCCATCCTGTCGGGATGGCACCGTTGCCTCAAGGCAATGATCTCGGCATCCGCGTGATGCCACCAATGATAATGAACAACGACCACGATCCGAGAGGGAGGAAACGAGGCAACTCACGCAATAGTAACGGCTCATCGAGCTATGGGAATGGTTTCGGATACACTTTCGGTTTACCATGTGGGACAGGCGCTCCCTCACCAATCGAGAGCCATGCAAGCCCAGTCGGCCCACGGCTTAATAATACAATGCGACGAACGTCCGGTACGTCAAACGGGAGCAGGACTCCAGGAGATGAGGCATCAAGTGTCACGGTGAGTAACATTTATGTTTCTCTTACTAAGGCATTTGACTTATTACAATCTCGCATTCTTCACCACTCCGCTAATGACTAAATGTACGATATGATATGGCACTTCACACCCCTGTCCGTTCCGTGATTACATCTCCGATATCAATCGGAAATTTGCGCACCACGCGCCGACTCAGTCGTCTACGTCCTCTTCCTCTCGCACGACCTCCTCACAACACCCGCTCCCAGCGCGTCCCGATTGGGCCATCGGGCTCACGCCAAACTCGAAGCCACACTCGGCACGACAGTCCCAACGCAATGGTGGACCACGCAGTCATACTACCAATGCACCAGCGGTGTCGCTACAGCCCGCTGACTTCCCACCTCTCGGTGGTGCGCGTGCACCGCCAGGGCCAAGTGGTGTGTGGACAAGCGGTGCTGGGAAGGCCCGTGAGCCGGGCGGGGGGATGCACCGGGATGGTGCTGGCTATGCTGTCACTGCTGTTACAGGTGGTGGGGAAGGGGTGGAGCGAACGCCGTCAAAAGGTATGATGTTGGCTTCAGGACACAAGGCACCACGCATGGTTCCTGCACCTGCGCGGATGTCTGGTGAGGATAGTTTTGTCCAAGACATGACGGATGATTTGGGTGCACTCGCACTCGCTAAGGAGCAGTCATAACGCACGTTCTTGACTGCTTCCGCACGATGGGGGGGGGGGGTTTCACCGCTGGTGTTGAATTTTCTTTCATCCAGTTGTCGTTGTCGCCGTCATACCATTTCCGGCGTCCTAGTTGGTCTCCTCATGGTCTTGTTCGGTATTATTCCCGTGTCCTTTATTTCCTTGGTAGAGAAGTGAATATATAGCTGTGTGTATTCTATTGGGAATTGGTGGAAACATTAGGTATTGATGGGCATAATACGTCTTACGCTCTCGGGCTTTTGGTGATTAGCCATGGAATGAACAGAAATCCAAGGACTGGACTCGTCTCCCCGACGCACGCCGTATTACAGCATGCCGTGTTAGTAAAGCTTTGCATCTGCATAGAATCAGTCAGAGGTACAGAAGAACAGAACCAGCGGCTTATGAGTAAGCTCACACACAACAGGCGATCTGCATAAGTGTGGCAGTGGGCGCAGCTGTACTGCCCCGCGTTCAGCGCCCGCAAGTCGATTATTTACGTAGGACGCAATTCATATTTTGTCTCCGCGACGGCCGACATGACGTGTACAGAACATATTGAAGATCACCACTATCTGCGCGTACTACGAATATCGAATGTTAAACTGTTGCTGTAATGTATTGTAGGACTGTAACGCACTGTACTGTAGACTGTAGACAACTGCCAACCGAGCCGAGGATGAGAAAGGAAAAGAAGGAAGGGGGAAAGGGGGGGCGATCATTAATCGGCTAATAAATTCCGAAGTTCCGAGGAATGGAGCTGTAGATGTAATGGAAACGCAAAGTACTGGGGCTGGGCGCAAAGTGGGTACTCCTTTAAGCCATGTGGAAAGCAGTTGCGGCCTTGAACGCTGGCCCGCTCAGTTCGAGCTTCGGGTTTCGGGGATGGCCTGCATTTGCAACACCCGACTTTGTTCGTGTAGGGGACGCATCCGTGTTGCTTACTGGTAGGAGCTGTACTATGGATATCGATCTAGCTGTGGTGCTGTTGGCGGAGAATTCCAAGTGTCCAAAAATCCCCGTCTGCGCTGGAGATGCGAATGGCACAAGCACAGGGCAATACAAATGGTGGAAGAGGTGCGAGAAGCGAATCTAGCTGCGTCAGCCGTGGACATCAGTAGACGATAGACATCACATCTGGGGGGGTACCTGACTAAACACCTGCAAAACTGGAGGTGTTTAGAACTGTTTAGGACTCTCTTGTGGACCATCCTAGGCAGCTCTCTCTACCTCCAGTCTTGTAGATGGTGGCTTCCCCAGCAGATGACATCTTACATCTTCTATTTCCCTGATGCAGGCAAGGCTAGCTAACCTCGAGCCTTGGATACAGGATGATCCCCCCCTCTGTGTGGCAGCAAGGACAGACTTCTTTTTTTTTCTGAAGAGCGGAGCCGTGCGAGGGGGGCGCATTGACCGACGAGGTAATCTCGGGCTGAGTGTCACCACTCAAAGAACCAGCTGGCAGGCACCACCGCTAAGCGAGAACCGGGTTATCACAGGATGAGGTGCTGAGTACGTCAGCGCTGGCGCAGCATCGATGCTTGTCTCGCGGCTGGGGTTGACAACTGGGAACGATCAGCTTCTGGTTCGGCGAAGGTGTGCGGTGTGGCTTCTGATCCACCCGCTGACAGGATGCGTATGCATCCGGGACGTCTTCTCGAAGCCTTGACGGGGCCCAGCCTTGCTTCTCGGGACGATGACTATGTGGTGTCGCGGCAAGGACAGCTAAGGGTAACTCAACCCGAAGGACTAATGCAGGACCCAGTGTAGCTAGCTCTGCGGCAGCCGTGGTTATTGTGCTCGAGGAGGACCTTATAAATGGGAGGGGGGGGAATTTATGGGGTCATGTTTGTCCCACTACCTAAATATACGAGCCATGACCTGGGTCGCGATCAACTCCGCCAACAGCGCGCAGGAACTGGGGTCATCCGGATACTGGCAGCGGGGACTAGAACTGGACTAAAAACCGCTTTTCGAATTCATCAATTCCACTCCGCTCGCTCATGTAGCAAGACGCAAGACGGTCTTTTCCAGAACCCACAAAGGAACCTGGCCGTGGCAAAGATACATTACTACTTTGAGATGGGGCAGATTCTAATGAGTCACAAGGACGGGGGTGAAGAGGAAATTACACCATAGGGTACTTACTACTAGAATCACATGTTGAGCTCGAGAATCGAGAAGATCATGTCACCCTTAATCAGCCCTCCATGTCAACAAGCTTCGCCTTATCCATCACAACGTCCTGCTCTTCCTCATCTTCCTCCGCTTCGTCCACTTCAGTCTTACTGTTTGGCGCAAAGTCTGTAACGTCGAAACGCCTCTTTTCTCGGAATGGGTTCTTTCTCCTTTCGCTTCTCTTGACCACCGCTGCTGCAGGAACAACACCCTTTGAGTTTAGATAAAGAAGATCGTTCCCGGAATACGTATCAGTTGAGCGGACCCAGGCGTCGAATCTAGGTGTACAAGTCAAGTGATGCGAACCTGCATGACACGATGGTACCCACACAGCCCTACGGTCTTCAATTTCGCGCATTCGGTCGTATATATATGTTTGCTTGAATTTCTCAATCGAATCTTGATAGATATCAAAGTTGATCGGCAGACGGAAGTCTGGATCTTCTGGCGTTAGCCCCTCATTTACGTTCTCCACCTTGCGGTTGTACGATTCGAAAATGGGGTGCTCGAGCAAAAGGCCGAGAGATGGCATTTTTGGAATAAAAACCTGTCGCGGTCCATACAGCTTGGGATAGGGATGTCAGACCTCCGTCGATGCCTTAAGAGGATAGCATAACGCACTTCTTCGATGATTTGCGGAGGTGTACCTGTGCGACAGCATAGGACTAGTGCCGAAACCATTTTGCGCTGTGGGGCAAGGCGCCATGAGTGTAAAGGCGACGCGTTTTGCTGCGCAAACGCACGATCTGATAAGGGAATGAGCAGAAAGGTCACGCCTCGGGCCAACTTGAACCAGATACCTGGTGAAGCATAAAACTCTGGCCATGGAACATAACACTTATCCACTCTGTGCTACCATAGACCTCTGGGTCGGCAATCTATTCCGCTATGAGATCCCGCCATCCCTTTTAGTGAGTGACTCACTTCTATCTTCTTCATATGCCTCTGAGTGCTTCTGTCGCTAAATTCACGTCCTACGGTGAAGTTATGGAAGTTACGAGTGCCTTCGAACTTTTTCGCAATTTCCCGCAATCTTTGGACAGCTTCTGGGTCAATCCGCCATTGGCGCTTCCTTTGTAGATCGTCTTCCTTGGATGACTCGGAGAGAGAGTTAGCCCAGAAAGGATGTAAGCTATCAGGAAACGCGCATGCACTGGGCAAGCTGTCCGACAATGGGACTGCCTGGCGACGGAACGTTTCATATAGCCCACTGCCAGGCTTTGGCGGGATGAGGAGGTAGGATGGAAAGAAGTATGTGTACTTGCGGCTATCGCACGAACTGCGAAATCTCGATAAGTGTGGTTATGCTGTTCGGATGAGAATACGCGTACGTTCGGGCATTAAATGAGTTCTGTACACGGATGATGCCCCAAACACGGATCTCACTGGGCAGTAACTCGTTGATTGCAGCGACTACATCAGGAACGTCCGGAATCTGAGTGATCAATTTGAGGGATACGAGGTTACCCGCTGCATGCACACCAGCGTCTGTACGAGCTGCGCGGGCAAGGCTAACTTTCGTAGGATCATCCGCATTATCTGATGACACCGCGCCGACTCGCACGAGCGCGTCAAATAAGACACCTTCTATCGTGCGTGCGTTTGGTTGACTACGAAATAACGCTCAGGGCGATGTATGCGAGAGAAACTCGTGCGTGACAACTCACATCTGCATACCCGCGCACCCTGTCCCACAAAACCCGAGCAGAATACCAGACTGACGTTTCGGCAGACGAGGAGTTTTGTCTGCCACATCCTGGGGGTCAGTCGTAGAGTCGTCTGCGCCGGGTTCGTTCCTCTCTGGACGACCTCCGCGTCGCCGCCCAGCATTCCTGTTGTCCTTCTCCTTTCCTTGACGAGACTTCGAATATCCCGCCGCATCACGTCGCCTGTGAGATTTCTTGTTGCCCTGGACAGTATCTGTACTTGAATTCGGAGGTTTGGCGCCTGCAGTTGATTGCGTATCTAGTTTGACGCGTTTGGGGTTGCGTTGTAACGTGTCTTCATCACTGGGCTGCTTGGCAGGGCCTGATACAGGTGTCTCGGTATCCTCGACCATTTCGGTTATTATCCCACACAGGCAGAGCTCTTGGTTAATATTGAGGAGCTCAACGTGATAGTACCTGAATAGATTACGGTGTTGACCCGTGACAAAACTTGGTCGCCGACCAAAATGGTTACGATAACTCTCCCTCTCCCTCTCCTCATGAATGTTCGAACTGTATACAGTAGACTATCTCATACTGCATAAGGTCATACTGCGTAATTCTCATACTGCATTGAAAAATGGGTCTACACAACTTATATAAGGTGTCCTCATACTGCATAAATCTCATAATGCATTGACTTTGGGAGTAATTTTCGTTATGCAGTATGAGATAGTCTACTGTACAACACGACCGAATTATCCTACTTTTCCGCATGCTTTTACTACAGAATCTTCACAATGCCTGTACGCTTCGACCAATTTATCATACACCTTCGTAATCTCTTCATCGGGCTCTGCAACCAGTTTCATTCGCTCCGCGTCACCAGCGCGCATTTTCTCAAACGACTGCGTAGCTCTACCATTTGACAGCCACCAAGCGTACCGCGCGAGAAGTGCACCACCTGTGGCCGCGGCTTCAGATGTATCCTCAGCAACATATGCCGGAATGCCGAGCAGATTCGCAGTGAACTGGCGGATCGTAGGGTTCGTCGAGGCACCGCCGGTCAGCACGAGACGGCGCAGATGCGGCGTATCTCGTTGCAGGATCGCTGCCACACGTGCTCGAATGGAGAGCAATTGTGATTCAAGAATTGCGCGCGGGTGCGCTGTATCTGGCAAAGATTCGATTGGAATCGGCGCTGTCACACCATCTTGGCATTTGAAGTAAAAGTTGCCAGTGACATTGGGCGGAATAATCTCAGGAAGTGGAAAGTAGAGGCCCAAATATCCCTCGTTTGCAGGGGGCGTAGTCGCTACTAGTTCGTTGAAGCGAGCCCAGTCTCTGTTCGCGAATTCGTCGCGAACTTTTTCTCGAGCTAGAGAGCCGTTCTTGTAACATAACATGGCAATGTGAGCACCAGCAGTGGTTGGATGCGCAAGGAGGTGAGACGTAGTAAATCTAGTGGGGGGTGTATCAGATGGTTCTATTGCAAGAAGGAAAGTAGTCGAGGTCCCGAGAGAAAGTACGGCATCGCCGGGAGTCGAGAGTGCCACCATCGTCGCAGGGTTATCTCCAGTGAAAGGGGCTACAAGGCAGTCTAAGGCACGGCTGTTAACTTCGCACATTCTAGCTAAGGTTTAGATGCTATTTACCTGGGTGGAAACCCCATCGCTTGATCCACCAACTCGCAACCTTGCCAAGAACAGTACCGCTAGGAACAGGCTCCGGACCAAGTTTTGCCCTTAAATCGGGACCTCCGCAAGCTTGGAGAAGACGTTCATCCCATTTACAGGACGCAACATCCATCAGGTTCATACCACTTGCATCCGAAACCTCGATGGGAGCGACGAAACCCAGAAAGAGTGAAGGTAAGAACGAAGAAACAAGCGATATTCTCGAGGTCCCCTCATACTCATTGAGCCTATCCTTTCGAATCTATAGATAATCCTCATAAGTATACCAGCTGCGGAGGCAGGAATGAATGTCGCACCTTCTTGATCTGTGTCCCTGTGAAACGTTCGTATGCGCGGCTGCCTGTGATATCTGCCAGCGTCTGGGGACCACCAATGACCTCCTCAAGTCCACGGCATTCACGCGTAGTGGATGAGTCTTGCCAAATGGGCGAGTCACCAATAGAGAAAGCGTGTGGACTGAGCTGGGAGAGTAGCGTCTTTGAGGAATCGAGTGAAGCGAGCGCTTCCTCTGCTGTTTTCGCCCAATAGACTGAACCGTGTTGCTACGCAAATACAAGAGAACTCAATAACCGCGTAAGTAAACCCGGTGCTTATGGTTAGCATACCTGACCTGCACCCGAGATGGCGCGGATCCGACCGAGGTCGACACCTGCGTCCTTCATCCGCTGCAGAACGAGTTCGAGTGCTTCAACCCACATCACCACTGGCGACGTGACCTGTCCGTGACCTGGACCATGTGTAGCACCATTGGTCGTCCCGTAGTGGGGTAGGTCCCTATCGTAACCTACCGCCAGGTCATGTACAACTATTGCCTCTTCATTGACAAGGAGCGCCTTGAGCTGCTGGGTCGAAAGATCGAGTCCAAGAAAGAGAGGTCCAGACATGGTAGTCAGTAGCAGAAATTTTGTACTCGCTGTGAGGTCCGTCTGGTCACCTAAAGCATGTCGAGCTGGCAATTATCCATGGCCCAGGAAGTGTAACGCTGGCGAATGCCGCATTTGGCAACACTGTCCGTGTCGTGCTACTGCCCCTCAGGATGCCATTCTGACTTGCATCAACTCACTATAATTGGTCTGATGGGCACGTCGCGTGCTCACACACTGGTAAGTAGTCTGAATCTCTGGAAGGGATCATGAGATGCAGAACGCAATAGCTTCGAATCTATGAATCTCTAAAATAAATCACAATTGATATCCAGATCAAGAGGCAAAGTGGGCGCCACTTTCGCGGCTTCCCGGGCCGCGAGCTGTGATGTGGCTGTGGCCAGATGCCAGATCCTAGTAGACCGTTCCTAGGCTCGACGTGCAATTCTGTCCTTCCTGGAGTGCCCTCTTCTCACCGTCATCTACATGATCGATTTTCCCCTACATGAAGTTTGCTATTAGAAACCCTTTTCGCAAGAGATGCCCTATTTCTTCGGAAAAGGAAAATCGGCAGCAAGCCTCGGACACACTCCCGCTACCCTTATCTACGCACTCAAACATGCCGCGTCAATCGGTTTCTATTAGAAACACTTCTCGCGGTACATACTCACCTACTTCGGACGATCCACAACAACCCCCCCAAGACTCCCTCGTCCCACTACCGCCGACACAGTCGAACGTGCCGTCCAAGTCGGTTTTTATCAGAAAACTCTCTCATTGGGTGCCACCTGCGTCTTTGGGTACTCAACAGCCAGCACCCACAGCCATTTCTGTCCCAACGTCGTTCATAAAGCTGTCCAAGTCCTTTCCCTTGAGAAACCCCTTTCGTAAGACCCAGAAACCTCCTGCCTCTCCGAGCAATATTCAGCAAGTCTGTGAGTATCATCAACGAAACCACAGCCCTGATGAATGTATCTCATGGTTGGGCCAATTTTACTCTAGCTGGAAGCCTCGATCCCGTCTCATCGGAGCAAAGCGGTGAATATACAGATGTTACGATGAATGCTATTCGGACGTCTCTCGCTGCTCTGAAGGAAGGGAGTGCTTTTGCAGCTGAGTTTCCTTATATTGCCCCTATTGCGGGCCTCCTTCTTCGAGTTTTCGAGATGAGAGATGTAGGCATCCTACTGCGTTTCCGAGATCCTTTATACTCACTGGCGTTCAACAGGAGGTGAAACAGTGCAAGGTTGAATGGGAGGCCTTAATGAAGAAGCTCACCAACATCGCAAGCATCGTCGCTCATGTTGGCGAGTCCTGTAAAGACTATGGATTGAAAGAAGAGGGACTTCCCTCTCCTCTTCGTACTATATTGGAGAACCTTCGCAGGTTTGTCTCGCCACGCTTTTATCTGTCTTTAGTCTTATTTGAAACAACAAGTGACCTCGATGGCATCGAATGTATGCTCCAGAGGTGTCGAGAGACTGGATGGATAAAGAGGGTGCTCTCACGCAAGGATACCCTCCAAAAAGTTAAACAATACGATGGCATGTTATCAAATATACTTCAGACATTCCAGGTTGGTTCCGAATCTCTCGTTCACATCGCTTCCACATGAGATCACTTCGTTGATCACAAAACAGATGAAATTGGCGCTTGACTCCCGGTTTGCATTGGAAGGCAAGGTATTAGCTGATTTATGCCAAGTAATTTTAGTGGATTAATTCTTCTAATAGAATACCAAGGTTGACCCAATTAACGATGGCCAAGTCGGTACTGTCACGTAGGCGCCAACCCATCATGTCTCTCGTTGGCCGTATTTTGATGTCGACCCTAGGCCAGTAAATCAGGAGACAGTTGCACCACAGATATTTTTCGGACGCATGGGAACCGTACTCGGTTCAAGATACTTGATTGTCGCTAGTGCCATCCGCCTGCGATCGCAATATTTTTCTCACTGTGGGCGTTTTACTTTGTAATCCAGTCCAGTCAGCAAATCTGACTTGTCGGATTTCGTCCGTCGGATTTGCTGACTGAACTGGATTACAAAGTAAAACGCTAGTCTCGTTCCCCGACGCTGGGCGATCGACGTTTCGTCTTATATTGAGAACAACGTTTACGTCGATCTCCCAGCGTCAGGGAACGAGACTGGGTGACTTGTCACACCACACCCACGTACATTGAATGACGCCATTCCGCACAAGACCCCACCCCGCTTTGGATGCGAAAGCGGCCTGAGCCGATAACGAGGAATACGATGGTATTCGGCACGGTCATGGCGTGGTACCTCCAGCCCTCCTGCCGTGTTTGGAGCAAGGCATCGACGACCGCTGTCTTCTCATCGCCAAGGCTCCAAGGAAGAAAACAGTGATTTGGATAGTATATCACAATACGGAAGTCACTGGTGACTTCAGTTTGCGATGTGATATACTCGACATTAGGTCCTAGCAACACCTATAAGGATGAAGGCCAACGCTAGATATACTCATAGGATTTAAATGCATCATATGCAGAAATTGACTAGCAGTAGGCGTTGTACCGTCCCGTAGATGTGTTTCTGGGGTATTTGAGTATTGCAGATGAGATATATGACTACAAGGGTGCAAAGAAAAAAAAACGTTGGTAACAGTGCATATGTATGTGCGATACTACGACGGACGTGCTTTGTTATGATAGTAAGTCATAAGAAATGAAATGAAGTTTAGGGTCAAAGCACTATGATATCATCGTCATCGAAGTTTTCGACTGATTCAACGAGAGTAAGCGTTTCCAGACTTGCACTCCACTGCTTCACTTTCTCGTGCACGAACACCTGGATATCAAGATGAATAGAATGTAAAGAAAACATTAAACTTTCTTCTTACCTTGCTGGGGCTGAAGTTCAACACCTGCAAACCTTCCAGAGACGTAGCACGAGAAAGAGCTACATAGGCTTGACCTGGGTCGCAATGGAACGGATTATCAAACTATGTTATAGACATAAGGAAAAGAAGGTCCGTGCCTTTTTCGAAAACCTTCGCGAGATCTACTTTCACCCTCTCCAGTGTTTGTCCTTGTGACTTGTGGATAGACATCGCCCACGCCAGGATAAGTGGATACTTTGACATTGTGGTGAACATTTAGCGGATGAGTAAATGAGTCATAGAAGCATACCTGGATTCGCGACGCTTGGATGTCACCGTTCGGTAGTTCTATTTTCCATGTTTCTGGTTCGAGCATAACCTGACGGATCCCGCCACCAGGAACGTTGAAGTCGATCACTGGCCTCTTCCTTTTCGCGTCATCGAGTGACAACGCTTTGACTACCCCAGCTTTCCGGGGCTCCGTTTCCCGTGAAAATTCAGATTCTGAATTCCCGGAAAACGCGTGTGGTTCTCCGAATCCGACGACGATTCCCATGCTTCCGTTGACGAGGGTCTCGTCAATGTTCTTAATGAGCATGACTTGGGCACCGACAGTCAGATGTAAAACCTCTTGGGCCATAAAATTGTCGAGGAGCTTTTGTCGCTGTTCACCAGTAGCTAATCCACCGTCCTTAGCGTGATATGTTTTACTCTCTCCGCGGAGGCGGCTCATGCGTAAATTGTTGGAATTATCTACGTCTTGACGGCGTGGGAAACTGTATAGGGCTCAGGAAGAGAATAACCTCAAATACGAAGACGCTTGCTCACAGCTCAGTTGGCCCAATGCCGTCTTCATATATGATTTCTCTTGACAATTGCTGAAATCTTGTGATTGATCTCTGAGACAATGTCCCATAGCGCATTTCATTCAACATTTTTACGAACTCTGGACGCATTTTAATCAATCAAATTGGAGCTCAGTGAAACCAGAAACCCTACCCTCGTCCTTTTGTCGAAAGACCTTGGTAAGCTTGATAGCCCTTTGGATCGCCTCTTTCCAACTAGCAGCCTCAAAAGCGAAGCGCATCGCCTTGTTTCCCTTGCTTACTGGGGGTAGCTGGAAGAAATCGCCAGTGATGATGAGCTAATTAACCGCGTTAGACCAAAGAATCACGAAGAATACAAACGGTAATGTCTACCTGAATCCCTCCAAAAGGCTCTTCGGTCTTATTCCTAATGAGACCAGCGATCTTATCCAGTTTGTCGAATAGTTCACCATCAACCATCGAGACTAAGTGGGCTGTCACATTTGGGTTGTACAGTAAGTGACACACTAACTTTCATCGATGATGAGGACTTGGGTCCGACACCATCTCGAGCTTGCCTTCCTGTTCTTTCTGATCTTTTGGACGAGTTCCTCCACCTTTTCTACGCCGAGACCAATACCAGCGAAGGAATGGATCGTCACGCCGCCAATGTTACAAGCAGCGATTCCTATATGGGTAATTTGAAACCACATGATAGAGGAAGGGAAGAGCATAAATACCAGTAGAAGCAGTTACAGCGACTGCATCGGGAGTTTTTACAAACCTTTTATGCAGGGCTTTAATAATCTCACGCAGAAGAACCGACTTGCCAGTTCCTAGACGTAAGTCAGCATTCTTCAAAAATAGAACGCAAGCGTATATATGCCACAAGATTGGTGATCAAAGACCAAGATCCTGGGCTGAATGACAGATTACGTCGTTTCAAAAAGACATAGGTGAGAGCATTGAGAGATGGGATGTGGATGCTTCGGCACCAAGGAGAGCGATAACATACCTGCACTCCCTGTATAGAAAACGCTTCTCTGCTGCAATACCAGCTCTAGAATCTCTTTCTGTTCATGGCTCAAAGATATTTCAGCGGGTCGTCGGGGAGGTTTCAGCCAGGAAGAAGGATCTGTAGATGACAGGTCGACTGGTAAAGCCCTAGTTACAATGGAACGTGATCTAGAATATACTGAACTCTGTGAAGAGACGCGAGAGAACGTCGTAGACGACTCGGGGTCCGTCCATGAGCTGGGAAGCTCGCGTCTCTTGGCAGGTGGGGCTACGTCAAGTGGAAGAGAGCGTTTTGAAGAGATATTCGATGAAGCGAGAGCAGCCTTTTCAGCTTCGCGGCTGGCAACCCCATCCTGAATGGCCTTCCTAAGAGAGTCAGAGAGCGTACTTCGCTTGGTGGCCGAGGGTGCAGGCACAGAAGAGAGAGAGGTATTATCCATCGTTTTGTTTGAAGAAAAGTCACGCTTGACGGTGGCAAGACCTGAGCGAGGCTGTCGTTCGAGCTGCATCATTGCCGGCAATGGTGGAAGGAGCGTCCAAGACTGGTAAGGCGCGTTGATCACCGCTTCGAGTTCACCGTGACAATGGTCACGTGGACGCGCGCCTGCCAAAGCAAAGTGAAAGGGAGACACGTGGGTAAGAGCCAGAAGCGAGTCCCGCCCATGTCCTTCCTCAACGCAGGCACGCGGCCACGCGCGTCTCTGAACGCTTTTCGACGAGTCGGGTCATCTCTGCAGGCACGCTCTTATGCAGCTAAAGGAAAAGGCACCTCCCAGAAGCAGCATTGTAAGTGCCTTACCCTTACCCAGCAGTCCCAGCGTTCTCGTATATAAAACTGAGTGCTACGAAACTCGCTCAGCCCAAGGATTCAAGGGCAGCAAAAGCCAAAAGCTAACAAAGAAGCAGCAACGCCTGGATGTTGTGCGGAATAACAAGTCCCCTGGGGTGCGTAGTTGCTTTATCCGCAAGGAATGTACTACAGGCTCTAGCCAACCCGGTTCAGGCCTTCGTACCACTCCCCACTGGCCAACTCAAGCACGAATTATTTCAAAGCCAGCGTTTAGATGAGCTCACTCTGCCTGATTTTAATGCCGTTCGTGTCCGAGTGTCGCTGCAATTGTGGTCGTTTCTGATCGGAATTATTCAGGAGGACCTTACAGAAGGGAATGTAGGAAAGGCATTGGCATTCCCATTACCGGAGAATGACGCAGTTCGAGTCTTCGGAGTCCCACGTAGTGTATACTTGGATGTGAGCGTCATCTATGACATCTCTCACTTCATCTTAACTCCTTCTTTCAGTTCCGCATTCTATCGAAGGCTGCGTCCGTCGTACGTGATGTTACGATAAAATTGGTGGATATGCTACAAGCTGCGAGCCAAGAGTCGAGCCAGAAAAACAGATTTGTCTTGAGTTCGTCCTGTTCCGCTGCCCGAACCTCCCAGAGCACGTGACTTATACCCCTCATAGCCGGATCTGCAGGTAGCGGCAAGAGCTTCCTACTAATTCAAGGGGTGGAATATGCTGCGTCTGCAGGATGGTTAGTGATGTACATTCCACGTGGTATGTCTAACGTCTCGCACATAGGTCAAATACACTAACAATCCTTCAGCTATCAAACTCGTAAATTCATCTACGCCATATTCATATGACCTGCGCACGAAAACATTTCTGCAACCTATCTTTGCACAACAAACACTTCAACGCTTTCGAACCGTAAACGAGCATGCATTGAGTTCACTATCACTGGAGGACAGCATTGACTTACAAGACGGTTTATCATTGCCGAGGGGAACCCCTCTCCTCAACTTGATCGATGTCGGACTCAAAGATCAGACCTTTGCACCTACGGTTTTGGCGGCCCTGCTCGAATCCCTGGGAAAGCAGACAAAGTAAGTTCACTGCCACATCTGTTTGCGAGAAGAGGGTTAGAAATGCGATTCAGAGTACCCGTTCTACTTGCAGTCGACGACTTCCAAGCACTCTTTACAAAGACAGCATACAAGACACCACAATTTCAGACTATTCGCGCGTGGCATTTATCCATGCCCCGGCTCATTCTTGAATATGCAAGCGGTCGAAAGACGTTTGTAAGTTATGACGTCGTTCGTTCATGTATTCCAAGAGAACTCAATATTGAAAAGGCGCGCGGTGCTGTTGTCGGGGCGTTGTCACTCTCGGACAAAACTTACGGTCTTTCGCAAGAACTCAGATATGCATTAGGCTTGCAAACGTGGCTACAACCATCACCTTATCTCAAGGTTGTACCCGAGATTACAACCTTCACAAGAGGCACTCAGATCTTAAAAGTTCCTGAGAAGCTGAATGTAAATGAGGCAGCGTCATTATTCGAAGTCTGGAATAAGAACAAGTCCCTTCACACTCGTGAGCGAAATTGTTGCTTGTGTTGGGATTGACACTGACTACCTTTCAGCGGGGAATGACGAACTTTTCTTGGCAAAATACGCGGAATCTGGAGGCAATCCACGGGATTTTGTCTGGAGAGGGTTGCTTTCCACGCTTCAGACGTAGAGGATGGTATGATAGATTTATGCGTAGAGCACAGCACATTAGGGTTAGGGGTTAATCAACACGTGACTGACGCGTACTCGTGAACGCGTGAACGACCAAGACGAAACCGTGACCGACTCGACTCGACTCGACTCGGAAGCCGCCACTGCGGACGCGGACGACGCCCTGCACCAGAACCTGGCCGAGTGTAATCAGCACTCTCTTCGAGTACGATGCCAGCGTCATTTTCTATGGCTGTTCCTTCTGCAACGTCTCTTAAACGCAAATTTCTTAGTGACGACGACCATGAATCTCTTCAACCATCCAAACTCCCCACCATTGCCGAGGCAGGCACCGGCCGACCAATACGGCCTCTTGAGCAAAATATGGTTGCTTTAAATGTTACTACTACTCGCAAGCTGGGATTTGGACCGCCACATCTCACCAAACCACGCCCTCCTGCATTGTCGGGCCCCCCACCGACTACCATCACTACGCGCCCGACTCGTGCCACTAGCGCGCCGCCCAAATCAGCGGCTCCTCGCTATGTGTCTCAATCAGCTGCCGTCACTCGCACCACCGGGATGCGGACAATATCTGGCCCACAGAGGCCAACTTACAGTGGGATCGGCGGAGATGATTTCCGGTTCCAGGCGTTACAGAGCCAGCCCCGATCGATCGTGGGCTCACATATAGCCGACAATGCAAGCGTAGCGGCAGATATGGATGCAGAGCGTACGAAGGTCGCGGCTTTGCAGGCAGAACAACTCAACCGCACCCGTGACCTTGCCGCGGCGCGCACACAGGAAATCAGTAACCGGCGTGAGCTGATACCCCAAACGGATGAGATAGAGGCTCTGCGTAAATGGCATGCCCGCGAACTGCTCGATCTCGAGGAAAGCGCTCACTGCCGCGAACGTGAACTTCACGACGCCCGTGTCGAGCTCACAACTACGCGCGAAGACCTCGACCGGGAACGGACAGCCAGCGCATCTCTCAAAGAGGCGCTCGCGCAGCAGGGCGCCGCACAGGCATCGCTGCAGTCGCAGAACTCCGCGTTTCAGGCACAGCTCGCGGCTCTTCGTGCCGCGAACGACGGGACTGCGGGGACGGTGTCGACACTCCGGCTCGACCTCGAAGCGGCGCGATGCCGGATCGATGAGCTCGAGGCAGAGGCACGCGAGGCGGAGATGGTGCGCCGGCGGCTGCACAATTTGGTGCAGGAGCTCAAGGGCAATATTCGTGTCTTCGCGCGTGTGCGACCACTGCTACCATCGGATCTCTCAGGCCCAAACGAAGAAAAGGCGCGGAAGGAGGCGCTGGCCAGCATGTCGTTTCCCGACACGAGGGATAATCGGGAGATTGTGCTTAGTTCTACGAGCGAAAATGCAATGGGTCAGGAGCGTAAAGAGGCTTGGAACTTCACCTTCGATCGAGTAAAGCCTTTCTTGTCTCGGTGTAGGACGACGATGCTAACGTTCTACATTTTAGGTATTTGAACCTCAGTGCACACAAGAAGAGGTCTTTGAGGAGATATCACAGCTGGCGCAGAGCTGCACTGATGGCTATAATGTTTGTATTTTTGCGTATGGCCAGACTGGATCTGGAAAGTCTTTCACAATGGAAGGAGGTTCTGTGAGTACCTTTCTAAACTGCTAGTAAGACGCTGACCACAAACCTGTGATACAGACCGACGAGACTGTCGGTATGATACCCCGAGCTGTAGAACAAGTGTTCCAAGTTACCGAAGAACTTAAGAGCAAAGGGTGGGAATATGCTCTTGAAGGCCAGTTTCTCGAGATTGTATGTAGCTCGTCATCCCATAGATCCGGTAACTAATGGCATAACGCAGTACAACGAGACTATCAATGACCTCTTAGGAAAAGGCGAATTCGACAAGAAGAAGCACGAGATCAAGCATGAGAAAGGTTCAACGCGTGTTACAGATGTCGTGGTGCAACGTCTCCGCTCGCCCGCCCAGGTCCGCTCTCTCCTCGCCCTGGCGAACTCGCGGCGCACGGTCGCGGCGACGCTCATGAACGAGCGCTCGTCACGCTCACATTCTGTTTTCACCCTGCGTATTCGCGGTAACAACACCCACACGGGCCAGGTGTGCGAGGGTGCCCTGAACCTGGTCGACCTTGCTGGTAGCGAGCGGTTGAACGCAAGTGGCGCCGGTAAGGACAAGGAAAGGCTACGAGAAACGCAGAATATCAACAAGAGCCTGAGCGCGCTTGGTGATGTTATTGCGGCTCTGGGAGAAAAGAGCGACAAGAGCGACAAGCACATTCCGTATCGGAATTCAAAGGTACGATGAATTACTGCGTAAGTTAGTACTAGACGTTGACACCGTATAGTTGACATACCTGTTGCAAAACTCACTAAGCGGCAACTCTAAGACGTTGGTACGTAGGCCCGCATCGTCCGGAAGCTTCCGCACGCCCTAATATCTAAGTAGATGTTTTTGAATCTCTCGCCGCTGGCGGCTCACCTCAATGAATCACTTTGCTCGCTGCGTTTCGCCACAAAGGCAAGTATATTCTAGTGAAACGAACGCTTCTTTGATACTCACTCTCGTGGGACAGGTCAACAACACACAGATTGGGACTGCAAAGAAACAAGTCAAGAGTACTTCTTGAATTTTACAGCTTCCGACTATGGGTCCCCAGTTTGGTCGCAAATGAACCTTTGTTTTCTGTCAAAATTATAGCTTTATCCCGTCCTTGTCTATGGCACCCACTGCTATCGCTAGTTAAGCATGTTCCCTTTGTAACTTATGACGATTACTTTTCCTCCCCAACCCGGCTCAGGGTACTTCGATGACGATGGATGACATCTTACTATAACAAATGCAAACTAAAATAAAGGCATTTGCTCTTTATACTTCCATTTCAGCGACCTTCTTCCGTGAGCCCTGGAAGAGCACATTTCCCTCGTGAGCAATTCACTCATACCGTGGTTGCTCTCTGCAGCAATTGAAAGTGCCTCCGATTTGTCATAGATCGTCTCTCTTCGAATGGCTTCGGTTTCAACCAACAGCAGGCTTTCCTGATACGATAAATACGTCCATACACCTTTCTTCCGAGCACCCAGATCTCTCGTTCGACGACGTCTTCTGGGCCTATATCTCGAATTGCAATCTCACAGGAATGGGACAAGGTTGTGGAGTGAGATAATGTCACGGACAGGGGTGGTTCGTTCTAGAAGTTTACTGACGACACAAGCAGCAAACAGGTCTGAATGGCTTAACTTGTAACAGTTCCCTCTTGCCCAGTATAAATCAATGCTGACATGAAACACATCAATGGATTTTGCTGACGGCGAAGTAAGTCCGTGATCTCTTTGAAATTTAAGAGACACATGTGTCACGTGATATAACAGCGCAGAGTACGGTGCAATACGCTTGCTGGCACAACTACATTACATGAGCATACCATGTCGATGAAATACAAACTCACATCCTGACCGGACAACTTGAAGTGACGGCTTTTTAATGAATAGAATGATTGCGGCAGCCTGCTGCTATCTCGAGATTACCCTGGCGTTTGCACTTCCCCCTTCAGGCTCTCATCTCCACAAACTAAAAAGCAGGCTCCAGCGCGTAAGGCAGGGTGTTGAGTAAACTACCCAATGCACAAGGAAATGACGTCCTGATAAAATTTCCTGCCGTGATACGGATATGCATTTCTCGGGCAGAAAACGCCGCTGGCCCGAATATATTGCTCCACAATGCCATGATCGACCGACGACCTCTGATCCACCGCCAATCGTAATCGGGGAATGGGGACGCCAATGCCTAATCCATACTGCATTCGCAATACGTGCAAAGGCGCTGCTGGACTAAAATCATTCAGCAACGCCACTAATTGACCCTTGACCTGACGGGCGCGATGTGGAGCCACAGGTGCTGTGAATGCCTACACTCACTCCTCCTGATGATCTTGCGGACAACTCGGATCATATGGCAGCACTTCGCTCCGGGGATGCACGACCCCCAGTCTTCGCCATATTCCGAGACGACCCGCCCTTCCATCAACCTACGTCCCCCTTGCCCCAGTAACACTGGCAGAATTCCCGGATTCCCTCACACAGAATGTCCGCTCACTGTATAAATGCAGAACGTAAACGCAGACTCGAAATTAAGCAACTTTAAACGCACGGCGGGTTTAGAGGATATTTTAGACTAATTACCTCGGGCACTTCTGACACCGGCGCTGCCAGTGGAAGATTTCGGACAGGGCATGAGCCCGTCAATAAGCAGCCGAAACGCAGAAGGCCACTGTCACCGCTGGTATACGTCCACTACTAGTATCAGGAGTTGACTCATATGTCCTCCCCAGTTACCCTGGCGTGCTTATAACTCGACTTTGGCCTTGAGCGCTCCATCGTCACGACTGCATAGTAGGTTTAATCTTCACCGCGGAATC